>CAJNDS010001426.1:0-19197 GCA_905221605.1 Symbiodinium natans
GCAGTAAAGTGATGATCGGAGCCGAGAGAGTTTGTGTGTTTTCGGGTGTGTTCCGGGGTTTCAGTGGTTGACTGCTTGGAAGAAGTTCTCTTGGTGCCGATGATTGCCGATGTGCTTCTCCGTAAAGCCAGAGCTCGTGAACATTTTAAGCAGTCCCTGCTGACACACCCAAAGATGCCTGCAAGAGAACTATGAGACCCAAGAGACTCAAGAGACCCAACAGGAACCCAACAGGGACCCAAACGAGACCCAAACGAGACCCAAGAGAGCCAACGGCACCTTTTCGGGTTTTGCCAGCGCCAGGTGCTCTATTATTTGACTGTCGGCAAGCCGCAGCCCGACCCGAGACTCCTCAGCTTTGAGCCCTACCAGCACCTGCAGGCTTCGAGAGATTTCTGGGTGCATGTGAGGGGTTTTAGTTTTTAGTTGGTTTCGGGGGGGGTTTGAGAGGGATTTGAAGGATGTTGGTTTGGAGTTGGGGGGGTTGAGGCTCCCGGTTCGGGTCCTGCCAGGAGGGCTTCTCCTACGAGGCCTTGCAGGGTGGCATGGGCCGGATCTTCCAGACCTGAGCGACAGACACAAGGATTCTGGAACCGAACCGATCAGGCTGCCAAGGCAGCCCGCCTCCCCACCCCCGTGAGAAGCTGCAGACCGGCACCGCGCAGCCTGCCAAAGTAGTGGCGTATCACTCGGAGCTGGATGCGATCACTGCCAGCAACGCCGTTTCGAAGCAGCCCTTTCCGCTGGGGCAACTCTCGAAGTGCTCCGGGAGCGATCGCCGAGTACATGGCATCTCCGCTGCGTCCGGGCAGCTTGAAAACTGAACGCTGCTGCTGAATTTTGGCGATTGGGTTTCAATGGACATTGTGCCACGCGGGGTGTAGATCGGCGCTCTTACGGTCATACGGCATCGGTCACCTCAGTGTCTCGAGATGTTTAGGGCTCAAGAGTGGCTTGGCTCTCTGCATGATCTTGCGTAGAAGATCAGGCGTATAGACTTCGAGGCCAGGTCTAGAAAGGTGCTGACTCCCGAACAAGTTCCAGATCTCGGGTCCCTCGTCCCTCGTCCATTCCAGTGACTGCACGGGGCCTTCAGCTATGTTTGGCGCGAGCAGCGGCCGCCGCCCCCTCAGAAGCGCCCAAGAGGGCCTTGAGGTTTTTAATGCGTTTGTCGGTACGATTGTTGCTGTCTTGTTGAAGTCTTCAGGGTGGAAGGGTTTAGCCAACGTCCTTTGGACTCGGCATCTGTTATTTTGGGTTGGCGGCGTGGGGTTGAGCGTGTTCGGGACCTTCAGCATGCTTGTTTACAAACCGTTTTGTGAACGGTGCTGTCCGAACAGCTCTTCCCGCATCCTGCCTCGTTGCATGGTGCCGGCGGGAGATCCCAGAGCTGGTCCGCTCCAATGATCTGGAACTGCTGGAGAATGCTGAACTGCTCCGATTGGCCAGGCGCACGAGGGGGGAATCCTGTCAAATCAAGCGTTCCGGGCGTTGTAACGGGCCCTCCCTCCTTAAAGAAAGGATGCGTGAGGACAGCGTGGGACGTATCATGCTTTCAAAAGACAGGAGCCTCATCACCCCTGTGCCCGTGATGAGCTCCCGATCGTCACGGGCCCCGAAGCGGCAGAAGGTCGAAGAGGAGCACTCAGGCTTGTTGTGCCTTCTTCAGCTCATGCTTTCTTTTGTTTAGTGCTCAGCCGGCAAAGGCTTTTACGGTTAGGGAGTTGGTGTTCATGAAGTGGGGTTGCTTACCAATGCCAGACTGTGTGCAGAGACGCCCAGCCCACCACAAAGCCAAAAGGCCGAAAGGACTTGAGACTTGTCAAGCAGGCGGCTACGACTACAGCTATGCCGCTGCGGGATACTCGTTCCCTGGGCTTCTTGGCGAGCTTGACGGGATAAGCATCGGATGTCTTACAAGCGCCGCATTGCCTCTGCGCCTCACCCCAAGGTTTCATCCCGTTAACCAATTAAACAGTTTAAGTTCCCACAAACTTTGTCAGAGCCAGTGCGCCACGTGGAAGACGGAGCTAAGGCTCTAAAGCCCTATAAGGCTAAATCTGACTTGGAACACCAGGATGCAGAAATCGAAAAGTTTCCATTGTCCATATGGCGGGGCCCGCCGTTGATATCTTGGGGATTCTTGGGGTATGTAGTCGGATGTAGTCGGTTGATAAAGGCTTCGTTTTGAGAGCCCACGGCGTTGACCATTCAACCGTGGCCGAGGTACAGCTACCAATGGCCTGCGACCCAGCCCAACCCCTACGCGCTGCCAGCTGCTTACAGCTCCGTGGATTTGTTCATCTTTTGCCGCACGATTTTCTTCCGTCCGTAGCTGTCCTGAAGCTGGACTGCTACGAGCTGTTTAGTCAGCATTCGGCGTGCGGGTGAACGATAGATGTCCACAGTCTCTGCTCCTGTGGCCCATGTGGCATGGTCAAGTTAAGTCTCCACTCCGCACCAGCCCTGCTGCGTCTGCATGGGCCATGCACACCGAGCCTGAGGCTATGCTGCCACTTACGGCTACAGCAGTGCCTACTATGCCGCAGCGGCGGCGGCGGCCGCGGTGCAGTCGGGCATAGGCTTGACTTGCTAAGTCCCGCTCAGTGGGGTAGTGTTCATTGCCCTAGATCAAGCTTCGTGCCAATGGTTTGGATGGTGGCTACATTGCGGCTACATCCTGCAACCTCAGAGTCCGCAAAGTCCTAGAGGCCGGTCCTGCACTCAACCGTCAATGCCGAAACGTCCAACATCCCCCCTTAATCGTTCTCAATTCAGGTCATTAGCCTTCAAAGCCAAGTCTAATATACCACCCACCCCAAGCCCCTGTTGCGCACGAAGGTGATGAGGAGACTGAGCACGGAGCTCAGCGTGTGTGTGGTGGGATTGCTAAGATCCTCAAAATTGAGGGATTGGAGGGTTTGCGGCCACAAAATCCTGACTGCCAAGCAGCTTTGCCAGTTTGAGCTGTCAAGGGTGTCTGCTCCTGGAGTCTTGCGAGGCGAAGCCGACAGCCTGGAAGTTCGAGTTACGTGGCCATGACCCGAGGTCAGCAGTGGGGAAGAAGGGGGACTATGAGAACCTGCTACAGGAGCTCAAGGCCAAGCAGGCCACGGCAGATAGTTGGCTTCATTTCAGAACTAGTGATTAGTCGAGTGTTGCGGAGTTGGCAAAGAGTTTACTTTGAGAGCATTCTATGTGCCTCGTGCTTATCGGCAGAGGGAGAGAGAATCGAAGAAATTTCTGAGATGCAGGCTGCCCGTGCCGCCGGAGACTGCCAGCAAGAGGTGCAGGCCCTGAGGGTCGCAGCGAATATAGCGTCGTGGTTCTGGGGCTTTCTGCGTCGGGCCGTCTTACGCAGACTTTGCTCGTTTCCGCCGAGGGACAACCGATTTGGATGTTCCTACCAGAGTTGCGAAAGTTGCGACAGTCGAGACCCTGACCCACACCCCGTCAGCTAGTTGGTTACACGCGCATCTGGCGCCGCGATATTTCGTGCATTTTTGCACAATTTTTCTGGGTAGCTCGGGGGGTTTGGGGGGGGGAGGGGGGGGGATAAGAACGTCATTCATATTTCACACCCTGAAAGTTTCAAGGCGCCTCGCGCGCGTGTGACCTAGTTTCATTACTGTTTCATTCATTATGCATGAGGACTGATGGACGTAAGCAGTGCTCGCTGCGGGGCAGCGGCTCCAGACTCCAGACACCCGAACGACTCAAACGGCTCGTATCCCTTTGTGAGAACCAATCAAGTTCACCAAGCTGAGAAAGGCTTTCAAGCCCTTCGCCCGGAAACGAAATCCTAGACGAGCCCCAGGACAAGAAGCGGTTTCGGTTTCCTGACGATGGCTCTGCAGACCAGTGATGGCCTCGACTTCGTCAGTCTTAGGACAAAAGAACCAAGCAACTGCTGAACGCCAAGCCCCAAGCAATCCGCGGACCCCCCCCCCGTGTGCAGCTTAAATAGGGTCTATTTGGAAGCTGAGACTCGTGTTTTAAAGAGGAAATAAGGCCCCAAAACGTATACTTATTTACAAGAGACAACTTCCAAATAGACCCTATTATCGTTTCTGGGGGGTCTGGGGCAAGGAATTAAATAATTTAAATAATTTAAATCCGAAAGGGGCGTTCCGGATTTAAATTATTTAAATTATTTAATTCTGGGAGGGGGAGGGGGCCTGGGCCTGGCCCCCCGCCCCCTTTTCGGATTTAAATTATTTAAATTATTTAAATTATTCAAAGTATTTAAATTATTTAAATTATTTAATTCCGGGGGGGGGAATTAAATAATTTAAATAATTTAAATCCGAACCCCCCCTTTCAGATTTAAGTTATTTAAATTATTTAATTCCCCCCCCGGAATTAAATAATTTAAATAATTTAAATAATTTAAATAAATTAAATCCGAAAAGGGGGTGGGGGGCAGGCCCAGGCCCCCTCCCCCTCCCAGAATTAAATAATTTAAATAATTTAAATCCGAAAGGGGCGTTCCGGATTTAAATTATTTAAATTATTTAATTCTGGGAGGGGGAGGGGGCCTGGGCCTGGCCCCCCCCCTTTTCGGATTTAAATTATTTAAATTATTTAAATTATTTAAATTATTTAAATTATTTAAATTATTTAAATTATTTAATTCCGGGGGGGGGGGAATTAAATAATTTAAATCCGAACCCCCCCTTTCAGATTTAAATATTTAAATTATTTAATTCCCCTCCCGGAATTAAATAATTTAAATAATTTAAATAATTTAAATAAATTAAATCCGAAAAGGGGGGGGGGGCCAGGCCCGGGCCCCCTCCCCCTCCCAGAATTAAATATTTTAAATAATTTAAATCCGAAAGGGGCGTTCCGGATTTAAATTATTTAAATTATTTAATTCTGGGAGGGGGAGGGGGCCTGGGCCTGGCCCCCCCCCCTTTTCGGATTTAAATTATTTAAATTATTTAAATTATTTAAATTATTTAAATTATTTAATTCCGGGGGGGGGGAATTAAATAATTTAAATAATTTAAATCCGAACCCCCCCTTTCAGATTTAAATTATTTAAATTATTTAATTCCCCCCCCGGAATTAAATAATTTAAATAATTTTAATAATTTAAATAATTTAAATAAATTAAATCCGAAAAGGGGGGGGGGGCAGGCCCCGGCCCCCTCCCCCTCCCAGAATTAAAAAATTTAAATAATTTAAATCCGAAAGGGGCGTTCCGGATTTAAATTATTTAAATTATTTAATTCTGGGAGGGGGAGGGGGCCTGGGCCTGGCCCCCCCCCCTTTTCGGGTTTAAATTATTTAAATTATTTAAATTATTTAAATTATTTAAATTATTTAAATTATTTAATTCCGGGGGGGGGAATTAAATAATTTAAATAATTTAAATCCGAACCCCCCCTTTCAGATTTAAATTATTTAAATTATTTAATTCCCCCCCCGGAATTAAATAATTTAAATAATTTAAATAATTTAAATAATTTAAATAATTTAAATAATTTAAATAAATTAAATCCGAAAAGGGGGGGGGGGCCAGGCCCGGCCCCCTCCCCCTCCCAGAATTAAATAATTTAAATAATTTAAATCCGAAAGGGGCGTTCCGGATTTAAATTATTTAAATTATTTAATTCTGGGAGGGGGAGGGGGCCTGGGCCTGGCCCCCCCCCCCTTTTCGGATTTAAATTATTTAAATTATTTAAATTATTTAAATTATTTAAATTATTTAAATTCCGGGGGGGGGAATTAAATAATTTAAATAATTTAAATCCGAACCCCCCCTTTCAGATTTAAATTATTTAAATTATTTAATTCCCCCCCCGGAATTTAAATAATTTAAATAATTTAAATAATTTAAATAAATTAAATCCGAAAAGGGGGGGGGGGCAGGCCCAGGCCCCCTCCCCCTCCCAGAATTAAATAATTTAAATAATTTAAATCCGAAAGGGGCGTTCCGGATTTAAATTATTTAAATTATTTAATTCTGGGAGGGGGAGGGGGCCTGGGCCTGGCCCCCCCCCCCTTTTCGGATTTAAATTATTTAAATTATTTAAATTATTTAAATTATTTAAATTATTTAAATTATTTAATTCCGGGGGGGGGAATTAAATAATTTAAATAATTTAAATCCGAACCCCCCCTTTCAGATTTAAATATTTAATTTAAATAATTTAAATATTTTAAATAATTTAAATAATTTAAATAATTTAAATAATTTAAATCCGAAAAGGGGGGGGGGCAGGACCGGGCCCCCCCCCTTCCCAGAATTAAATAATTTAAATAATTTAAATCCGAAAGGGGCGTTTCGGATTTAAATTTTTTAAATTATTTAATTCTGGGAGGGGGGGGGGCATCATCATTTTCATCTTTTTCGTCATCTCCTTAATATCCTTTTTTTCCTTCATCTTCATCATCTCCATCATCTCCATCATCTTCATCATCTCCTTCATCTCTTTCATCTCGCTGAGCTCGTTGAACTCTATCATCTTCATCTTTATCATCTTCTTCATCTCCCTCATCTCCCTCATCTTCATCATCTGCTTCATCTCCCTCAGCTCGTTCATCTTCATCATCTTCATCACCTTCATCTTCTTCATCATCTTCATCATCTTCGTCATCTTGCATCATCTTCTTCATCTTCCTCATCTTTCATCATCTTCTTCATCTCCATCATCTCCCATCATCTTCAGTCTGAAAAACTCAAATATTCACCACCGTTCGCGGGGGGCTCCGCCCCCCGCACCCTCTGGATCGAGGGCTTGCCCCCCTCGAGCTCCCCCCTTCCCCTCAAGGCCCCCCAGGGGGCGAGCAGGGGGGAGACCCCCCCGCTACGCCCCCCCCCCCCCTCATAAACTGAAACTACTAGACCCATAAACCCAAAAATCCCCAAACCCTTAAACCTCTCAATTTAGTGCATAAGCATGCGTCATTCGCAGGGTGTGCTCCTCGCGGGGGTGGTGGTGGTTGCCGTTAGAAACCAAAAAAATCAGGTTAACAAAATGGGGCTTTTCTTTTGTGGTATTGTCTGGTGGTGGTGGTGGTGGTGGTGGTGGTGGCCGTTCAAAACCAAAAAATGAGGTTAACAAAATGGGGTTATTTTTGGGTGGTATTGTCTGGTGGTGGTGGTGGTGGTTGCCGTTTGAAACAAAAAATGAGGTTAACAACATGGGGCTTTTTTTGGTGGTATTGTCTGGTGGTGGTGGTGGTGGTCGTTCAAAACCAAAAAATGAGGTTAACAAAATGTTTTTTTTTTTTGGTGGTATTGTCTGGTGGTGGTGGTGGTGGTGGTCGTGGTGGCCGTTCAAAACCAAAAAATGAGGTTAACAAAATGGGGCTTTTCTTTTGTGGTATTGTCTGGTGGTGGTGGTGGTGGTGGTGGTGGCCGTTCAAAACCAAAAAAATGAGGCCCCCAGGGGGCGAGCAGGGGGAAGACCCCGGAAAGGGTAGGAACAACATTTAAGAGGTCAAAATTTGCCGGGATCCCCTTGGCACCGTGCACATGGCCTGCAAATACCACACAAAACCGGAAAGGGTAGGAACAAAATTTGCCGGTCAAAATTTGCCGGGATCCCCTTGCATGGCACCCTGCAGAAGTCCTGCAAATACCACACAAAACGGGAAAGGGTAGGAACAACATTTGGGGGTCAAAATTTGCCGGGATCCCCTTGGCACCGTGCACATGGCCTGCAAATACCACACAAAACCGGAAAGGGTAGGAACAACATTTGCCGGTCAAAATTTGCCGGGATCCCCTTGGCGCCCTGGAAAAGTCCTGCAAATACCACACAAACAGGGAAAGGGTAGGAACAACTTCGCGGGTCCAAATCTGCCGGGATCCCCTTGGTGCCCTGGAAAAGTCCTGCAAATACCACACAAAACGGGAAAGGGTAGGAACAACATTTGCCGGTCAAAATTTGCCGGGATCCCCTTGGCACTCTGCAAAAGTCCTGCAAATACCACACAAAACGGGAAAGGGGTAGGAACAACATTTGGGGGGGCAAAATCGCAAGCCCTGCTCCCTAAGATTTGGTCCCTAAGATGTTAGGTTCAAGTTTTCCTCCAAAAAGCCAAATCGCAAGCCCTGCTCTCCAAAATGTTGGGTTCAAGTTTTCCTCCAAAGAGACAAATCGCAAGCCCTGGTCCCTAAGATTGTGGGGTCATTCTTTGCTCCAACGAGTCAAATTCACAAGTCCTGGTACCTAAGATTTGGGGTGGCTCTTTGGAGGAAAACTTGAACCCACAATCTGCGGGACCAGGGCTTGCGATTTGACTCTTTGGAAGAAAACTTGAACCCAAGTTTTTCGGGACCAGGTGGACCAGGGCTTGCGATTTGGCTTTTTGAAGCCAAACTGGAAGCCAAAATCTTAGGGGCCGGGGCTTGTGATTTGGCTCTTTGGAGGAAAACTTGAACCCCAAATCTTAGGGACCAGGGCTTCCGGTTTGCCCGCAATCTTAGGGACCAGATTTGGGTCTTTTGAGGAAAACTTGAACCCAAAATCTTAGGGACCAGAGCTTGCGATTTGGCTCTTTGGAGAAAGCTTGAACCCAGCATCTGCGGGACCAAGGCTTGCGATTTGGCTCTTTGGAGGAAGACTTGAACCCAAAATCTTAGGGACCAGGGCTTGTGATTTGGCTCTTTGGAAGAAAAATTGAACCCAAAATCTTAGGGACCAGGGCTTGTGATTTGTCTCTTTGGAAGAAAAATTGAACCCAAAATTTTGGGGACCAGGGCTTGCGATTTGGCTGTTTGGAGCAAAACATGACCCCACAATCTTAGGGACCAGGGCTTGCGCTTTGACTCTTTGGAGGAAAACTTGAACCCAAAATGTTAAGCACCAGGGCTTGCGATCTGACTTTTTGGAGGAAAACTTGAAGCCAAAGTTTCAGGGACCAGGGCTTGTCATTTGGCCTTTTGGAGCAAGACTTGAAGCCAAAGTTTTAGGGAGCAGGGCTTGCGATTTGGTTTTTTGGAGCAAAACTTGAAGCCAACGTTTTAGAGAGCAGGGCTTGCGATTTGGCTCTTTGATGTTCTTTGGAGCAAAACTTGAACTCAAAATCTTAGGGACCTGGGCTTGCGATTTGACTGTTTGGAGCAAAGAAATGACCCCACGAAACCTTGAAAGAAAAGGTGCTCTTTGTTCACTCTCACCTTTCGTTCGTTTCATTTTCTGAACGCTTTAATTTGAGTATGAATATCTAATGTAATATGTAAAGAGGGGTGTCCAAGTTTTTTTTGAGTGTTTCGGGTGTCCTTTTCCTTTTTTGTAGCGAAATATTAAATATACACCCGCGCCGGAGATCTTGTTTTTGGAAACCTTGAAAGAAAAGTGCTTCTTTGTCCTCTCTCACTTTCGTTCGTTTCATTCGGTATAAAGTAAATAATTTAGCATGTAGAAAGGGTTGTCCAAGTTTTTTAGAGTGTTTCGGGTGTCCTTTTCTTCCTTTTCTGTAGCCACCCACCTTAACAGGACACCCACACCAGAGACTCCGATTTTGGAAACTTGAAGGAAAGGCGCTCCCCTTTTTCCACCGTTGCCTTCCTGTCGTTCCTTGCGCAAGAGGCAATAAAAGAAAGAAATGATATTACATGTATCCAAAATTAGGGTGTCCTGTTTTTCTTTTCTGTAACAAGACCTACTTTTCACGGACACCCACACCGGAGACCTCCATTTTTTTGAACCCTTTGAAAGAAAGCAGGCCGAAGACTTAAGATTTTCTGTGCTCCCAAAAGACAAATCGCAAGCACCGTCTTCCTAAGATTTTGGAGAAGGGGATGCTCCCAAAACACGCCCCCCAAGATTTTGGCAAAATGTGCTCCCAAAAGACAAGTCGCAGGCGCAGCCCTCCAAAAAATTTGGACAAGTTTATGCTCCCAATCAGTTTTTCTTGTTAAAGATGAGTTTACATGTCTTCCTACCTTGTTCCTTTCTTCTTCCGGTTCGCTCGCTCGTTCTCTCTCTCTCTCTCTCTCTCTCTCTCTCTCTCTCGCTCTCTCCATCTTTTTGCTTTTATGGGCGGCATGTCTTGTAGAATTGGAAGACGAGGAGGAGGGTGAACTACAAAGCAGAGATTTGCTGAAGCAGAGAGGGAGTGAGACACGGCGAGGCATAGAGAGAGAAGCATAGACCGTGGGAGAGAAAGGGTCTCTTGACTCTTAGCTTCCCCTTTCTCAAGTCCATATTAATTTTCTTTCTTGTGGAAAAGAAAGAGGAAAAGAGAAGAGAGAAGAGGAATTTACATGTTCTTCCTACCTTGTTCTTGTCCCTCCTTCTTCTCTCCCCCCTGACCCTGTCTCTTTTTCTCTCTATCTCCTCATTTTTCTGTTAAAGTGGTACGGGAAGGCGGATTGCCGGTCAAAATTTGCCGGGATCCCCTTGGCACTCTGCAAAAGTCCTGCAAATACCACACAAAACGGGAAAGGGGTAGGAACAACATTTGGGGGGGCAAAATCGCAAGCCCTGCTCCCTAAGATTTGGTCCCTAAGATGTTAGGTTCAAGTTTTCCTCCAAAAAGCCAAATCGCAAGCCCTGCTCTCCAAAATGTTGGGTTCAAGTTTTCCTCCAAAGAGACAAATCGCAAGCCCTGGTCCCTAAGATTGTGGGGTCATTCTTTGCTCCAACGAGTCAAATTCACAAGTCCTGGTACCTAAGATTTGGGGTGGCTCTTTGGAGGAAAACTTGAACCCACAATCTGCGGGACAAGGGCTTGCGATTTGACTCTTTGGAAGAAAACTTGAACCCAAGTTTTTCGGGACCAGGGCTTGCGATCTGGCTCTTTGGAGGAAAAATTGAACCCACCATCATATGGACCAGGGCTTGCGATTTGGCTTTTTGAAGCCAAAATCTTAGGGACCAGGGCTTGCGATGTGACTCTTTGGAGGAAAACTTGAACCGAACATTTTGGGGACCAGGGCTTGCGAACTGGCTCTTTGGGGGAAAACTTGAACCCAAAATTTGGGGACCAGGGCTTGCGATTTGACTGATTGGAGCAAAGAATGACCCCGCAATCTCAGGGACCAGGGCTTGCGATTTGGCTCTTTGGAGGAAAACTACTTGGAACCCACAATCTTAGGGACCAGGGCTTGCGATTTGGCTTTTTGGAGCAAAACTGGAACCCAAAATCTTAGGGGCCGGGGCTTGTGATTTGGCTCTTTGGAGGAAAACTTGAACCCCAAATCTTAGGGACCAAGGCTTCCGGTTTGCCCGCAATCTTAGGGACCAGATTTGGGTCTTTGGAGGAAAACTTGAACCCAAAATCTTAGGGACCAGAGCTTGCGATTTGGCTCTTTGGAGAAAGCTTGAACCCAGAATCTGCGGGACCAAGGCTTGCGATTTGGCTCTTTGGAGGAAGACTTGAACCCAAAATCTTAGGGACCAGGGCTTGTGATTTGGCTCTTTGGAAGAAAAATTGAACCCAAAATCTTAGGGACCAGGGCTTGTGATTTGTCTCTTTGGAAGAAAAATTGAACCCAAAATTTTGGGGACCAGGGCTTGCGATTTGGCTGTTTGGAGCAAAACATGACCCCACAATCTTAGGGACCAGGGCTTGCGCTTTGACTCTTTGGAGGAAAACTTGAACCCAAAATCTTAAGCACCAGGGCTTGCGATCTGACTTTTTGGAGGAAAACTTGAAGCCAAAGTTTCAGGGACCAGGGCTTGTCATTTGGCCTTTTGGAGCAAGACTTGAAGCCAAAGTTTTAGGGAGCAGGGCTTGCGATTTGGCGATTTTGGAGCAAAGCTTGAAGCCAAAGTTTTAGGGAGCAGGGCTTGCGATTTGGCTCTTTGATGTTCTTTGGAGCAAAACTTGAACTCAAAATCTTAGGGACCTGGGCTTGCGATTTGACTGTTTGGAGCAAAGAAATGACCCCACGAAACCTTGAAAGAAAAGGTGCTCTTTGTTCACTCTCACCTTTCGTTCGTTTCATTTTCTGAACGCTTTAATTTAAGTATGAATATCTAATGTAATATGTAAAGAGGGGTGTCCAAGTTTTTTTTGAGTGTTTCGGGTGTCCTTTTCCTTTTTTGTAGCGAAATATTAAATACACACCCGCACCGGAGATCTTGTTTTTGGAACCTTGAAAGAAAAGTGCTTCTTTGTCCTCTCTCACTTTCGTTCGTTTCATTCGGTATAAAGTAAACAATTTAGCATGTAGAAAAGGGTTGTCCAAGTTTTTTAGAGTGTTTCGGGTGTCCTTTTCTTCCTTTTCTGTAGCCACCCACCTTAACAGGACACCCACACCAGAGACTCCGATTTTGGAAACTTGAAGGAAAGGCGCTCCCCTTTTTCCACCGTTGCCTTCCTGTCGTTCCTTGCGCAAGAGGCAATAAAAGAAAGAAATGATGTTACATGTATCCAAAATTAGGGTGTCCTGTTTTTCTTTTCTGTAACAAGACCTACTTTTCACGGACACCCACACCGGAGACCTCCATTTTTTTGAACCCTTTGAAAGAAAGCGGGCCGAAGACTTAAGATTTTCTGTGCTCCCAAAAGACAAATCGCAAGCACCGTCTTCCTAAGACTTTGGAGAAGGGGATGCTCCCAAAACACGCCCCCCAAGATTTTGGCAAAATGTGCTCCCAAAAAGACAAGTCGCAGGCGCAGCCCTCCAAAAAAATTGGACAAGTTTATGCTCCCAATCAGTTTTTCTTGTTAAAGATGAGTTTACATGTCTTCCTACCTTGTTCCTTTCTTCTTCCGGTTCGCTCGCTCGTTCTCTATCTCTCTCTCTCTCTCTCTCTCTCTCTCTCTCGCTCGCTCTCTCCATCTTTTTGCTTTTATGGGCGGCATGTCTTGTAGAATTGGAAGACGAGGAGGAGGGTGAACTACAAAGCAGAGATTTGCTGAAGCAGAGAGGGAGTGAGACACGGCGAGGCATAGAGAGAGAAGCATAGACCGTGGGAGAGAAAGGGTCTCTTGACTCTTAGCTTCCCCTTTCTCAAGTCCATATTAATTTTCTTTCTTGTGGAAAAGAAAGAGGAAAAGAGAAGAGAGAAGAGGAATTTACAAGTTCTTCCTACCTTGTTCTTGTCCCTCCTTCTTCTCTCCCCCCTGACCCTGTCTCTTTTTCTCTCTATCTCCTCATTTTTCTGTTAAAGTGGTACGGGAAGGCGGAATGAGATGAAGGCAGCGTCCTCCCCTGGAGGCACCTGCCCACAAAAAAAGGAGCATCAGCTTCCAAGAGATTTGCAGAAGGAGAGAGGGAATGAGACAACGCAGGGCATGGAGAGAAGCGTAGACCGTGGGGGAGAGAGAGCGAGAGGGCCTCTTGGCCCTCTTGGCTTTCCCCTTATCTCGTTCTCTGTTTAGACAAGAAAAAAAGGGAGTTTGCACCTTCTTCTCGCTCCTCACTCGTCTCTCTTCTCCACACCCCTCTCGCGCTCCTTTTTTCCCCCTTTTTCAGCGGGCTTGAGGACAAGGGGTTTCCCCACGACCGCCCCACGCTGCACTCACTCTCTCTCTCTCTCTCTCTCTCTCTCGCTCTGTTTGTTCTTTCTTTTCTGAGAAGAACAGGAAGGGGTGGAAGCTGATGCTGGGTGCCTCCAGGGGGGGGACGTTGCCTTCCTCTCATTCGTACCACTTTAAAAAGAATGAGGAGATATAGAGAAGGAGTGACAGGGTCAGGGGGAGAGAAGCGGGAGGGACAAGAACAAGGTTAGAAGAGGCCATGATAGTACGACTTACGTGACAGCAGCGTGCCCTCGTGGGAACGTCAAGTTTTCCTCCAAAGAGCCAAATCAAGCCCTGGTCCCTAAGATATTGGGTTCAAGTTTTCTTCCAAAGAGCCAAATCGCAAGCCCTGGTCCCTAAGATTTTTGGGTTCAAGTTTTCTTCCAATCTAAGAACATGTCTGGCGACCCCGAAAAGACATAGACTCCCAGTTTCCCACGTGACAGCCTCGTACCCTCGTCGGAATGGGTTTGGTAATAACAAAACCCGAGTGCCAGCTTCCAAATAAACCCTATTTAAGCCACCCACCCCCCCCCCCCCGTGTGCAGCTTAAATAGGGTTTATTTGGAAGCTGGCACTCGTGTTCACAAGAGGAAAAAAGGCCCCAAAACGTATACTTATTTACAAGAGCCAACTTCCAAATAGACCCTATTTTAGGTCCTAGGGGGGGTCCCAGGCCTGAATTAAATATGAAGGCCCCGATTTAAATATGAATATTTAATTCTGGAGCTTCATATTTAAATTATTTAATTCGGGCCCGGGAATTAAATAATTTAAATAATTTAAATAATTTAAATAATTTAAATCCTGGAGGGGGGGGGGGGCGGGCCTCCTCCCGCAGGAGGAATTAAATAATTTAAATATGAAGGCCCCGAATTAAATATGAATATTTAATTCGGAGCCTTCATATTTAAATTATTTAATTCTTCCTGCGGGAGGAGGCCCGCCCCCCCCCTCCAGGATTTAAAATATTTAAATTATTTAAATTATTTAAATTATTTAATTCCCGGGCCCGATTTAAATAATTTAAATATGCAGGCCACGATTTAAATGTGAATATTTGATTCGGGAGCTTCATGTTTAAATTATTTATTTCGGGCCCGGGAATTAAATAATTTAAATAATTTAAATCCTGAAGGGGGGGGGCTTGCCTCCTCCCGCAGGAAGAATTAAATAATTTAAATATGAAGGCCCCGAATTAAATATTAATATTTAATTCGGGGCCTTCATATTTAAATTATTTAATTCCTCCTGCGGAGGAGGCCCGGCCCCCCCCCCCTCCAGGATTTAAAATATTTAAATTATTTAAATTATTTAAATTATTTAAATTATTAAATTATTTAAATTATTTAATTCCCGGGCCCGACTAAATAAATAATTTAAATATGAAGCTCCCGAATTAAATATTCATATTTAAATCGTGGCCTTCATATTTAAATTATTTAAATCGGGCCCGGGAATTAAATAATTTAAATAATTTAAATAATTTAAATAATTTAAATAATTTAAATAATTTTAAATCCTGGAGGGGGGGGGGCCGGGCCTCCTCCCGCAGGAGGAATTAAATAATTTAAATCTGAAGGCCCCGAATTAAATATTAATATTTAATTCGGGGCCTTCATATTTACATTATTTAATTCCTCCTGCGGGAGGAGGCCCGGCCCCCCCCCCTCCAAGATTTAAAATATTTAAATTATTTAAATTATTGATATTATTTAAATTATTTAAATTATTTAAATTATTTAATTCCCGGGCCCGATTTAAATAATTTAAATATGAAGGCCACGATTTAAATATGAATATTTAATTCGGGAGCTTCATATTTAAATTATTTAATTCGGGCCCGAGAATTAAATAATTTAAATAATTTAAATAATTTAAATAATTTAAATAATTTAAATCCTGGAGGGGGGGGGACGGGCCTCCTCCCGCAGGAAGAATTAAATAATTTAAATATGAAGGCCCCGAATTAAATATGAATATTTAATTCGGGGCCTTCATATTTAAATTATTTAATTCCTCCTGCGGGAGGAGGCCCGGCCCCCCCCCCTCCAGGATTTAAATTATTTAAATTATTTAACTTATTTAAATTATTTAAATTATTTAAATTATTTAAATTATTTAAATTTTTTAAATTATTTAATTCCCGGGCCCGATTTAAATAATTTAAATATGAAGCTCCCGAATTAAATATTCATATTTAAATCGTGGCCTTCATATTTAAATTATTTAAATCGGGCCCGGGATTAAATAATTTAAATAATTTAAATAATCTAAATAATTTAAATAATTTAAATAATTTAAATAATTTAAATCCGGGAGGGGGGGGGGGCCGGGCCTCCTTTTGCAGGAGGAATTAAATAATTTAAATATGAAGGCCCCGAATTAGATATTCATATTTAAATCGAGGCCTTCATATTTAAATTATTTAATTCCTCCTGGGGGAGGAGGCCCGCCCCCCCCCCCTCCAGGATTTAAATTATTTAAATTATTTAAATTATGTAATTCCCGGGCCCGATTTAAATAATTTAAATATGAAGGCAACGATTTAAATATGAATATTTAATTCGGGAGCTTCATATTTAAATTATTTAAATCGGGCCCGGGAATTAAATAATTTAAATAATTTAAATAATTTAAATAATTTAAATCCTGGAGGGGGGGGGGCCGGGCCTCCTCCCGCAGGAGGAATTAAATAATTTAAATATGAAGGCCCCGAATTAAATATTCATATTTAATTCGGGGCCTTCATATTTAAATTATTTAATTCTTCCTGCGGTAATATTTAATTCGGGGCCTTCATATTTAAATTATTTAATTCTTCCTGCGGGAGGAGGCCCGCCCCCCCCTCCCCCCCCCTCCAGGATTTAAATTATTTAAATTATTTAAATTTTTTTAATGTTTTAAATTATTTAAATTATTTAAATTATTTAATTCCCGGGCCCGATTTAAATAATTTAAATATGAAGCTCCCGAATTAAATATTCATATTTAAATCGTGGCCTTCATATTTAAATTATTTAAATTATTTAATTCCCGGGCCCGATTTAAATAATTTAAATTTTCGGGGCCTTCATATTTAAATTATTTAATTCCTCCTGCGGGAGGAGGCCCGCCCCCCCCTCCCCCCCCTCCAGGATTTAAATTATTTAAAGTATTTAAATTATTTAATTTATTTAAATTATTTAAATTATTTAAATTATTTAAATTATTTAATTCCCGGGCCCGATTTAAACAATTTAAATATGAAGGCCACGATTTAAATATGAATATTTAATTCGGGAGCTTCATATTTAAATTATGTAAATCGGGCCCGGGAATTAAATAATTTAAATAATTTAAATAATTTAAATCCTGGAGGGGGGGGGCCGGGCTTCCTCCCGCAGGAGGAATTAAATAATTTAAATATGAAGGCCCCGAATTAAATATTCATATTTAAATCGGGGCCTTCATATTTTAATTATTTAATTCCTCCTGCGGGAGGGCCCCCTCAATCAACTTCATCATCATCATCCTCATCTTCATCCGCATCATCATCATCATCTTCATTATCGTCATCATCTTCATCATCTATCATCATCATCTTCATCATCTTTTTTCATCATCCCCATCATCTCTCTCATCTCCACGGTTGTTCCAATATGCTTCATGTGCATCCTTGACATCAATGATCCCAATCAGCTTCATCATCATCTTCATCATCTTCATCATCTTCATCATCTTCATCATTTTCATCATCTTCATCATCTTCATCATCTTCATCATCTTCATCATCTTCATCATCTCCATCATCTTCATCATCTTCATGATCTGCTTCATCTGCTTCATCCTTCATCTGTTTCTTATGTTTCATTGCTTCTTGGGGCCCAGGAGGGCCTGGTGCAGGAGCAACTTTGCCGGTCAAAACTTGCCGGGATCCCCGTGGCACCCTGGAAAAGTGATGCAAATACCACACAAAACGGGAAAGGGTAGGAACAACTTTGTCGGTCAAAATTTGCCGGGATTCCCTTGGCACCCTGGAAAAGTCCTGCAAATACCACACAAAACGGGAAAGGGTAGGAACAACTTTGCCGGTCAAAATTTGCCGGGATCCCCTTGGCACTCGGGAAAAGTGATGCAAACACCACACAAAACGGGAACGGGTAGGAACAACTTTGCGTCAAAATTTGCCGGGATTCCCTTGGCACCCCGGAAAAGTCATGCAAATACCACACAAAACGGGAAAGGTTAGGAACAACTTTGCGGGTCAAAATTTGCCGGGATTCCCTTGGCACCCTAGAAAAGTCCTGCAAATACCACACAAAACGGGAACGGGTAGGAACAACTTTGCCGGTCAAAATTTGCCGGGATTCCCTTGGCGCCCTAGAAAAGTGATGCAAATACCACACAAAACGGGAAAGGGTAGGAACAACTTTGCCGGTCAAAATTTGCCGGGGTCCCCTTGGCACCCTGGAAAAGTGATGCAAATACCACACAAAACGGGAACGGGTAGGAACAACTTTGCCGGTCAAAATTTGCCGGGATTCCCTTGGCACCCGGGAAAAGTGATGCAAATACCACACAAAACGGGAAAGGGTAGGAACAACTTTGCCGGGTCACATTTGGCCGGATTCCCTTGGCACCCTGGAAAAGTCCTGCAATACCACCAAAACGGGAAAATGGTAGGGAAAAGATGGGATACACAACTTTGCCGGTCAAAATTTGCCGGGATTCCCTTGGCACCCTAGAAAAGTCCTGCAAATACCACACAAAACGGGAAAGGGTAGGAACAACTTTGCCGGTCAACATTTGCCGGGATCCCCTTGGCACTCGGGAAAAGTGATGCAAATGCCACACAAAACGCGAACGGGTAGGAACAACTTTGCGGGTCAAAATTTGCCGGGACCCCCTTGGCACCCTTGAAAAGTGATGCAAATACCACACAAAACGGGAAAGGGTAGGAACAACTTTGCCGGTCAAAATTTGCCGGGATCCCCTTGGCACCCTGGAAAAGTCATGCAAATACCACACAAAACGGGAACGGGTAGGAACAACTTTTGCCGTCAAAATTTGCCGGGATTCCCTTTGGCACCCTGGAAAAGTCCTGCAAAATATTTCAATCGTAATACATGAACCACACAAAAACTGAAGGGGGTCAGGAAAACACTTTTCCGGTCAAAGAATTTGGCCAGGGAATTCCCTTGGCACACTGGAAAAGTCCTGCCAAATACCACACAAAAAACGGAAAAGGGTAGGAACACCTTGGCGGGTCAAAATTTGCCGGGATTCCCCTTGGCACCCTGGAAAAAGGATGCAAAAATAACCAACCCAAACGGAAAGGGTAGGAAACAACTTTGCGGGTCAAAATTTGCCGGGATCCCCTTGGCACCATGGAAAAGTGATGCAAATACCACACAAAACGGGAACGGGTAGGAACAACCTTTGCCGGTCAAAATTTGCCGGGATTCCCTTGGCACCCTGGAAAAGTCCTGCAAATACCACACAAAACGGGACAGGGTAGGAACAACTTTGCGGGTCGAAATTTGCCGGGCCCGCAGTGGCGCTCTGGAAAACCAAATCGGGCTGCTCGTCGTACGCGATGAGAAATGCGCGGCTCGATTTGGCCAAATTTTGCCCGGCAAGATTTGGCCAAATCGGGCCCCTGGACATTGAAATGAAATTGATTGTTTAAATTCCCCGATACTAAATCACGAGCCCGGGCCTCCCCCTCAATACTAAATTACGAGCCCGGGTCTCCCTTCTCTTCTCTTGTTCTCTTTTAAA
>CAJNDS010001427.1:0-19187 GCA_905221605.1 Symbiodinium natans
GTTTAGGGTTTAGGGTTTAGGGTTTAGGGTTTAGGGTTTCCTAAGGTTCCGCGCACACCACCACGCGGGACGTGTGTTGTGGTGTGCGCCCAGGTTCAACGCACTCTCCCAACCCACCCACCCACATCTCAACCTTGGGCGGGTTTAGGGTTTTATAATATCGTGTGTAAGTACAGTAGTGGGAGGGGGCGCTACGGGCCGCCTTTGACCAAATCCTGGGGCACCCCCCGCGAAGGTCTCTCTGTCCCCCCAAGATCCATAGGTTTGTTTGGCGGGCTTAGGTTTTTTTTTGCCCGGTGTTTCCAAATTATGATGCTTATACCGGGCTTACAAGACCCATAGGTCTATGCCTTGGGCTCCCTTTGGTTTTTGGTCCTGCGACTGTCCTGGGACCTCATGAAGTTTGGGAGGCCTGGCCGAAGGAGGCTTCCTGAAAAGATTTCCTGGTTCAGAAATGGTCCGGGCCTAGCCCAAAAAAGGCCCAGAAATGGTCCGGGAGGAGCCCAAAAAGGCTCAGAAACGGTCCGGGAGAAGCCCAAAAAGGCTCAGAAATGGTCCGGGTGGAGCCCAGAAATTGTCCGGAGGAAAATGCTCAGAAATGGTCCGGCTCGCAGAAAGCTCAGAAATGGTCCGGGAGGAGCCGTGCTCGGCGGGGGTGCGCGGGGTGCTCTGGTGGGGGTGCTCTGGTGGGGGTGGTGTGGTGGGGGTGCTCTGGTGGAGCTAGGGGGGGCTCAAGTGGGTGCTCTGGTGGGGGTGCTCTGGCGGGGTCCGGAGGCTCTGGTGCCCCAGGATTTGGCCTGACCCATAGTAAAAATGCGATTTTTTAGTATTGAAAAACGATGGTTTTGGGTGACCTGCGTTCTACGTGGAAGGCCCCTTACGGGGAAGGCCCCTTACGGGGAAGGCCCCTTACGGGGAAGGCCCGCCCCTTACGGCCTTACGGGAAGGCCCCTTACCGGGGAAGGCCCAGGCCCTTTACGGGGAAGGCCCCTTACGGCCCTACACGGAAGGCCACTTGCGGGGAAGGCCCCTTCGGGGAAGGCCCCTTACGGGGAAGGCCCCCACGGGGAAGGCGGGGAAGGCCCCTGACGGGGAAGGCCCCTCACGGGAAGGCCCCTTACGGGGAAGGCCTTACGGGGAAGGCCCTTTACGGGGAAGGCCGTAAGGGAAGGCCCCTTGCGGTGGCGGGATGCTCTGGCGGGGGTGCTCTGGCGGGGGTGCGCTGGCGGGGGTGCTGGCCCGCCCCTTTTAGGCCCCTTACAGGGAAGGCCCCTTACGGGGAAGGCCCCTAACCCCTTACGCGGAAGGCCCCTTACGGGGAAGGCCCCTTACGGGGAAGGCCCCTTACGGGGAAGGCCCCTTACAGGAGAAGGCCCCTTACAGGGAAGGCCCCTTTACGGGGAAGGCCCCTTTACGGGGAAGGCCCCTAGGCCCCTTTACGGGGAAGGCCTTTACGGGGAAGGCCTTTACGGGGAAGGCCCCTTTACGGGGAAGGGCCCTTACGGGGAAGGGCCCGATACGGGGAAGGCCCCCTTGCGGGGAAGGCCCCTTACAGGGAAGGCCCCTACGGGGAAGGCCCCTTAAAAGGACCCTTTACGGGGAAGGCCCCTTACGAGGAAGGCGGGATGGTGCTCTGGCGGAGGCGCTCTGGTGGGGGTGCTCTGGCGGGGGGTGCTCTGGCGGGGGTCACTCTAAAGGCCCTGCCCCAGGATTTTGCCAGACCCGTAGTAAAAATGCGATTTTTTAGTATTGAAAAACGATGGTCCCTCCGTTTTACGGCGAAGGCCCTTTACGGGGAAGGCCCCTTACGGGGAAGGCCCGCCCCTTACGGGGAAGGCCGGAAGGCCCCTTACGGGGAAGGCCCCTTACGCGGGGAAGGCCCCTTACGGGGAAGGCCCCTAAAGCCCCTTACGGGGAAGGCCCCTTACGGGGAAGGCCCCTTACGGGGAAGGCCCCTTACGGGGAAGGCCCCTTACGGGGGAAGGATGCGTGGTTTTAACTTTAAAACCGAGGGTTTGGGGTTATTCTCTTTGGGGCCAGACTGACGCTGGCACGCGGGTTCCACCCCTCTATGCGTGGGCCGCGCTCATCGCGCGCACTGGCCCCGAGCCCTCGCCAGGCTTCGCCGGACGGCTCGGGCTCGTCCGCGGGCTGTCGCCACGCGGTATCGCTCGCTGCTGCTTATCGCAGGACCCGCAGCTCGCTCTAGTTTAGGGTTTAGGGTTTAGGTTTTAGGGTTTAGGTTTTAGGGTTTAGGGTTTAGGGTTTAGGGTTTAGGGTTTAGGGTTTAGGGTTTAGGGTTTAGGGTTTAGGGTTTAGGGTTTAGGGTTTAGGGTTTAGGGTTTAGGGTTTAGGGTTTAGGGTTTATAGAAATTGTATAGGGTTTGGGTCCCAATAACGTTTTGAGCGAAAGTTTTGAGCGAAACGTTTTGAGCGAAAGTTTTGAGCGAAAGTTTTGAGCGAAACGTTTCTTTTTTAGATATTAGGTTTTAGGGTCGGCGTGGGGGGGGGGGCGGTTTTTTGGAACTAATTTTTCATTTTTGGGAGGGGGGGGGGGGGCGGGCCCAGAGCTCAAAAATAGCTCCCAGAACTCAAAATTAGCTCCCAAAGCTCAAAATTAGCTCCTAGAGCTCAAAATTAGCTCCCCTGAGAAATTAGCTCCCAGACTCCCGGAGCTCAAAATTGGCTCCCGGAGCTCAAAATTGGCTCCCGGAGCTCCAAATTAGCTCCCAAAGCTCAAAATTAACTCCCAAAGCTCCAAATTAGCCGCCGGAGCTCAAAATTAGCTCCCCGGAGCTCCAAATTAGCTCCCGGAGTTCCAAATTAGTTCCCAAAGCTCAAAATTAGCTCCCAAAGCTCGAAATTAGCTCCCAGAGCTCAAAATTAGCTCCCCAGAGCTCAAAATTAGCTCCCAAAGCTCAAAATTAATTCCTGGAGCTCAAAATTAGCTCCCGGAGCTCAAAATTAGCTCCCGGAGCTCCAAATTAGCTCCCAAAGCTCAAAATTAGCTGCCGAAGCTCGCAATTAGCTCCCGGGCTCTTGGTGCTCAAAATTAGCTCCCAGAGCTCAAAATTAGCTCCCGGAGCTCAAAATTAGCTTTCAAAGCTCAATTAGGTCCCGGAGCTCAAAATTAGCTTCCAAAGCTCAAAATTAAGTCCGGAGCTCAAAATTAGCTCGGAGCTCAAAATTAGCTCGCGGAGCTCAAAATTAGCTTCCTTCCGGAGCTCAAAATTAACTCCCGGAGCTCAAAATTAGCTCCCCGAGCTCAAAATTAGCTCCCAAAGCTCAAAATTAGCTCCCAGAGCTCAAAATTAGCCCCCTGAGCTGAAAATTAGCTCCCGGAGCTCAAAAACTTGCTCCCGGAGCTCAAAATTAGCTCCCAAAGCTCGAAATTAGCTCAAAATTAGCCCCCGGCTCGAAATTAGCTCTTGGAGCTCAAAATTAGCTCAAATTTGCTCCCAGAGCTCAAAATTAGCTCCCGGAGCTGAAAATTAGCTCTCAAAGCTCAAAATTAGCTCCCTCAAATTTGCTCCCAGAGCTCAAAATTAGCTCCCCAGAGCTCAAAATTAGCTCTCAAAGCTCAAAATTAGCTCTCAACGCTGAAAATTAGGTCCCGAGCTGAAATTAGCTCGCAAAGCTCAAAATCAGCTCCGGTAGTTAAAATTAGCTCCCAGAGCTCAAAATTAACTCGCGGAGCTCAAAATTAATTCCCGGAACTCAAAATTAAATCCCAAAGCTCCAAATTAGCTCCCAGACCTCAAAAGTAGGTTCCGGAGCTCAAAATTAGCTCCCAAAGCTCAAAATTAGCTCCCGGAGCTCAAAATTAACTCCCAGAGCTCAAAATTAGCTCCCGGATCTTAAAATTAGCTCCTAAAGTTCAAAACTAGCTCCCAAAGCTCAAAATTAGCTCCCGGAGGACAAAATTAGCTCCTGGAGCTCAAAAATTCCTCCCAAAGCTCAAAATTAGCTCCCGGAGCTCAAAATTAGCTCCCGGAGCTCAAAATTAGCTCCCGGAGCTCAAAATTAGCTCCCAGAGCTGAAAATTAACTCCCGGAGCTCAAAAACTTTCAAAATTAGCTCCAAATTAACTCCCAAAGCTCCAAATTAGCTCCCGAACTTCAAAATTAGTTCCCGGAGCTCAAAATTAGCTCCCGGAGCTCAAAATTAGCTCCCAGAATGCAAATTAATTCCCAGAAGCAAAAAATTAGCTCCTTCAAAGTTAACTCCGAAGGCTCAGAATTAGCTCTCAAAGCTCAAAATAAGGCAACAAGGAGTTTAAGTAAATTGAGCATCCGAGCAGACAAAGGAGGTTTAAGTAAATTGGAAAATAGGGCTCAGACAAATAATTTGGGAAATTCATAATGATAACACATACAATTTCTATTTATTTTGTCTTGAGGGTTTAGGGTTTAGGGTTTAGGGTTTAGGGTTTAGGGTTTAGGGTTTAGGGTTTAGGGTTTAGGGTTTAGGGTTTAGGGTTTAGGGTTTAGGGTTTAGGGTTTAGGGTTTAGGGTTTAGGGTTTAGGGTTTAGGGTTTATAGAAATTGTATAGGGTTCAGGTCCGGAGTTTTGACCGAAAGTTTTGAGCGAAAGTTTTGACCGAAAGTTTCGACCGAAAGTTTTGAGCGAGTTTTTTGTTTTGCTTTGTTGAGGCGCGAGGGGGGGGGGGCTGGGGGGGACTGGTGGCGCGGGGCTGGGGGGCTGGGGGGGGGGCCTGGGGGGCATGGGGGCTGGGGGCCTGGGGGCGGGTGGGTGGGGGGGGGGGCGGGTGGGTGGGGGCAGGGGTGGGGCTGTGGGGGCTGGGCGGGGCTCTGGGGCTGGGGGTTGGGGGGGGTTGGGCTGCGGTGCTTTGGGGTGGGGCTGGGCCTGGGGCTGGGGGCTGGGCCTGGCTAAGGCTGGGGCTGGGGGTTCGGCCTTCTGGAGTGGATTATTGGACGAGCTGCTCGAAATGAAACGCATACAATTTCTATTTATCCTGGTCTTGAGGGTTTAGGGTTTAGGGTTTAGGGTTTAGGGTTTAGGGTTTAGGGTTTAGGGTTTAGGGTTTAGGGTTTAGGGTTTAGGGTTTAGGGTTTAGGGTTTAGGGTTTAGGGTTTAGGGTTTGGGGTTTAGGGTTTAGGGGTTAGGTTTTACAAATGGTTATTAGGGTTGTTAGGGTTTAGGGTGTCGGGTGGTGTCATGGGAGGCCGCGCCGTCTCAGGGTGTGAAAACACCGGCCGCGCGCTTCCGCTTGCCGTCAACCCACCCCGGCCACCAAACTATACTCTTATTAGGTTTTACGGTTTTTATGGAATTTATTTTCTTGTGCTCTGATGCTTGCTTTGATGTTTTTAAAGTTGCGCTGTTAGGGTTTAAGCTGGGGTTGGGGGTAGCCTCGGCCCTTTTCGGGCCTTCGGCGTGTCAGGGCCCGTAGAGGCCCTTATTTATTTGAAGGTCAGGGAAACCCTTTGTGTCTGCTTTTGGATTCCCCTTCTTTCAGGGCCTCAATTAAGCATCGATTTCACTACCAAAAAATCGCATTTTTCATTGCGGGTACGGGCATCCTGGGGTCCCCCTTCTTTTAGGGGGCCTTTTGAAGCCTTTTGAAGTATTTTGGTGGCTCTTGGGGTCTCTCGGGGCCTTGTTCGGACCTTCGGCGCGTCAGGGGCCGTAGAGGCTTTATTCATTTAAAGGTCAGGGAACCTATTAATGAGTTTTTCGCCAATGAGTCTTTCAATCGCTAGGGTTTAAGCTCGGGTTCGGGGTAGCCTCGGCCCTTTTCGGGCCTTCGGCAAGTTGAAGGCCTTCGTAGGGTTTTGCGGTGTTAGGGTTTAAGCTGGGGTTCGGGGTAGCCTCGGCCCTTTTCGGGCCTTCGGCACGTCAGGGCCCGTAGAGGCCCTAATATGCTTGAAGGCCGTCGTAGGGTTTTGCGGTGTCAGGGTTTAGGCTGGGGTTCGGGGTAGTTTCGGTCCTTTTCGGGCCTTCGGCACGTGGGCCCGTAGAGGTCCTTGCTGATTTAGGGGGAGCCATCGATTTCAAGACTAAAAGGCGGGCAGGGGCCTAAAAACAATGTTTTCAATATTCTCATTGTGGGCACGGACAAATCTTGTGGTCCCCCTTCTTTTAGTGGGCCTTTTGAAGCTTTTGAAGCTTTTGGTGGCTCTTGGCGCCTCTTGGGGGCTTCCTTTAGCCGAGCCGTGTTAGGCCCTTGGTCCGGCAAGGGGCCTTGGCCAAGGGGGCGTATTGTTGGGGGTCCTTGACTCAGGGGTCTTGGCCGGTCCTTGGCTCCCTTGGCTTGGGGGGCCCTTGGCCTGGGCCCTTGGCTGACAGGCGGCCCTTGCCTTGGCGGAGACCTATTGGCCGGGAAGCCCTTGGCGAGGCAGGCCCTTGGCCCGGGCACCCTTGGCGGCTTGGCCCGGGTGCTTGGTCCTGGAAGGTTGGCCGGGGGGCCCTTGGCTCAAGGGCCCTTGGCCCAAAGGGCCTTGGCCCGGGGCCGGGGGGCCCTTGGCCCGGGGGGCCCTTGGCCCGGGGGGCCCTTGGCCTGGCCCGGGGGGCCCTTGGCCCGGCGGGGTACCCTTGGCCCGGGGCCTGGCCCGAGGGGGGGGGCCCTTGGCCCGGGGAGCCCTTGGCCCAAAAGGCCCTTGGCCCGGGGGGCCCTTGGCCCGGGGGGCCCTTGGCCGGGGGGCCTTGGCCCGGGGCCAAATCCGTCAAAAACCCCAAAATCACGAAATTGAGCAACCAGCCTGCCTGGACCCCTCGCCAGCCTCCTGGTCCAGGAATCCAGCTACCAGGGACCAGGGGGCCCCCGGGGGGGGGGGCCCGACAAACCCTGAACCCAAAACCCTGAACCGACCTCTAGAGGCAAAGGGTTACGATTTGGGGTTATACTTTAGCTACGCTAAAGGTGGTCTGGGTGCCGGCCATCCCTTAGCCGAGTACTGACGTTGTCGGAAAAAAGGCCGATGTCCGTTGGCCTGTCCAGGACAGACGGTGAGGCTTAACCCTCACCTTTCCGTTTCTCTTTTCGCTTGGGCGCTCGGGCTGTAAGGCACTCGGCCGAGCGTTCGGGGTCTGTCGCTCGACGGAAGCGACCCCTCACTTAGTTTAGGGTTTAGGGTTTAGGGTTTAGGGTTTAGGGTTTAGGGTTTAGGGTTTAGGGTTTAGGGTTTAGGGTGTGTCAAGGGAGGGCGCGCGCTCGGGTGTGAAACACCCCGGGCCGCGCGCTCGCGTTGCCCGTCAACCCACCCCGGCCACCCAAACTATACTCTATTAGGGTTTAGGGTTTATGGAATTTACTTTCTTGTGCTCTGATGCTTGCTTTGATGTTTTTAAAGTTGCGCTGTTAGGGTTTAAGCTGGGGTTGGGGGTAGCCTCGGCCCTTTTCGGGCCTTCGGCGTGTCAGGGCCCGTAGAGTCCCTTATTTATTTGAAGGTCAGGGAAACCCTTTGTGTCTGCTCCTGGATTCCCCTTCTTTAAGGGCCTCAATTAAGCATCGATTTCACTACCAAAAAATCGCATTTTTCATTGCGGGTACGGGCATCCTGGGGTCCCCCTTCTTTTAGGGGGCCTTTTGAAGCCTTTTGAAGTATTTTGGTGGCTCTTGGGGTCTCTCGGGGCCTTGTTCGGACCTTCGGCGTGTCAGGGGCCGTAGAGGCTTTATTCATTTAAAGGTCAGGGAACCTAGTAATGAATTTTTCGCCAATGAGTCTTTCAATCGCTAGGGTTTAAGCTCGGGTTCGGGGTAGCCTCGGCCCTTTTCGGGCCTTCGGCAAGTTAGGGCCCGTAGAGGCCCTTATTTGCTTGAAGGCCTTCGTGTAGGGTTTTGCGGTGTTAGGGTTTAAGCTGGGGTTCGGGGTAGCCTCGGCCCTTTTCGGGCCTTCGGCACGTTAGGGCCCGTAGAGGCCCTTATTTGCTTGAAGGCCGTCGTAGGGTTTTGCGGTGTCAGGGTTTAGGCTGGGGTTCGGGGTAGTTTCGGTCCTTTTCGGGCCTTCGGCACGTGGGCCCGTAGAGGTCCTTGCTGATTTAGGGGGAGCCATCGATTTCAATACTAAAAGGCGGGCAGGGGCCTAAAAACAATGTTTTCAATATTCTCATTGTGGGCACGGACAAATCTTGTGGTCCCCCTTCTTTTAGTGGGCCTTTTGAAGCTTTTGAAGCTTTTGGTGGCTCTTGGCGCCTCTTGGGGGCTTCCTAGGCCCTTAGCCGAGCCCTGGTTGGGGGCCTTGGCAGGGTGGTCGGGCAAGGGGCCAAGGCCAAGGGGCGTATTGTTGGGGGTCCTTGCGTTCTTGGCTCCCTTCGCTTGGGGGGCCCTTGGCCTGGGCCCTTGGCTGACAGGCGGCCCCTTGCCTTGGCGGGGACCTATTGGCCAGAAGCCCGATGCCCGCTTGGCCCAGAGGGCCCTTGGCCCGGAACCCCTTGGGCCCCCTTGGCCCGGGGGGCCCTTGGGCCGGGGGGGCCCCTTGGAGGGGGGCCCTTGGCCGGGGGGCCCTTGGCCCGGCGGGCGGCCCTTGGCCCGCGGGGGCCCTTGGCCCGGGTGTTTGGGGGGCCTTGGTTCAGGGGGCCCTTGCCTCGGGGGGCCCTTGGCCCGGGCCAAAATCACGAAATTGAGCAACCAGCCTGCCTGGACCCCTCACCAGCCTCCTGGTCCAGGAATCCAGCTACCAGGGACCAGGGGGCCCCCGGGGGGGGGGGCCCGACAAACCCTGAACCCAAAACCCTGAACCGACCTCCAGAGGCAAAGGGTTACGATTTGGGGTTATACTTTAGCTGCGCTAAAGGTGGTCTGGGTGCCGGCCATCCCTTAGCCGAGTACTGACGTTGTCGTAAAAAAGGCCGATGTCCGTTGGCCTGTCCAGGACAGACGGTGAGGCTTAACCCTCTCCTTTCCGTTTCTCTTTTCGCTTGGGCGCTCGGGCTGTAAGGCCCTCGGCCGAGCGTTCGGGGTCTGTCGCTCGACGGAAGCGACCCCTCACTTAGTTTAGGGTTTAGGGTTTAGGGTTTAGGGTTTAGGGTTTATAGAAATTGTATAGGGTTTGGGTCCCAATAAGTTTTGAGCGAAAGTTTTGAGCGAAACGTTTTCTTTTTAGATTTTAGGTTTTAGGGTCGGCGTGGGGGGGGGTGGAATCAAAATTAGCTCCCAAAGCTCAAAATTAGCTCCCGGAGCTCAACATTAACTCCCAGAGCTCAAAATTAATTCCCGGAGCTCAAAATTAGCTCAGAGCTCAAAATTAGCTCCCGGAGCTCAAAATTAGCTCCCGGCGCTCAAAATTAGCTCCCGGAGCTCAAAATTAGCTCCCGGAGCTCAAAATTAGCTCCCAGAGTTCAAAATTAGCTCCCGGAGCTCAAAATTAGCTCCCGGCGCTAAAAATTAGCTCCCGGAGCTCAAAATTAGATCCTAAAGCTCAAAATTATCAAAATTAACTCCTGGAGCTCAAAATTAGCTCCCGGAGCTCAAAATTAGCTCCTAAAGCTTAAAATTGACTTTCGGGACTCAAAATTAGCTCCCGGAGCTCAAAATTAGTTCCCGGAGCTCAAATTAGCTCCCAGAGCTCAAAATTAGCTTTTGGAGCTCAAAATTAGCTCCCGGAGTTCAAAATTAGCTCCCGAAGCTCAAAAAAGTGAACTCCCAGAGCTCAAAATTACCTAATTAGCTCCAAATTAGCTCCCAGAGCTCAAAATTAGGTCCCGGGGCTCAAAATTAGCTCCCGGAGCTTAAAATTTTCTCCCGGAGCTCAAAATTAACTCCCAGACCTCAAAATTAACTCCCGGCGCTCAAAATTAGCTCCCGGAGCTCAAAATTTCAAATTAGCTCTAAAGTTAGAATTAAAATTAGCTCCGGAACTCAACAATTAGATCCCAAAGCTTCAAAAATTAGCCCCCCAATAAGCTCAAGATCAGCTTTTCAGAGCTGCAAAAAATTAGCTGGGGAGGGGGGGGGGGGGAGGGGGTGGGGGAGGAGGGGCGGGGGGGGGGGGGGGGGGAGGAGGGGGGGGGAGGAGGGGGGGGGGGAGGAGGGGGGGGGAGGAGGGGGGGGGAGGAGGAGGGGGGGGGAGGGGGGGGGGGGGAGGAGGGGGGGGGGGGGGGAGGAGGGGGGGAGTGGGGAAGGGCGGTGGGGGGCCGAAAGGTGCCGAAAGGGCGGGAGGGGGTTTTGAGGGGGAGGTCAGGGGAGGCAGGTTTAAGTTAATTGAATATTTTGCTTCCCAGTAGGATTTTGAATCAATTTACTTAAACTTGGCCTCCCAGAAGCGTTTTGGATTAGTTTACTCAAACTCTGCTTGTCAGCTGTTTAGACAAATAACTTGGGAAATTCAGAATGATACCACATACAATTTCTATTTATTTTGTCTTGAGGGTTTAGGGTTTAGGGTTTAGGGTTTAGGGTTTAGGGTTTAGGGTTTAGGGTTTAGGGTTAGGGGTTTAGGGGTTTAGGGTTTAGGGGTTTAGGGTTTAGGGGTTTAGGGTTTAGGGTTTAGGGTTTAGGGTTTAGGGTTTAGGGTTTAGGGTTTAGGGTTTAGGGTTTAGGGTTTAGGGTTTAGGGTTTAGGGTTTAGGGTTTAGGGTTTAGGGTTTAGGGTTTATAGAAATTGTATAGGGTTTGGGTCCCAAAAAGTTTTGAGCGAAACGTTTTGAGCGAAAGTTTTGAGCGAAAGTTTTGAGCGAAACGTTTCTTTTTTAGATATTAGGTTTTAGGGTCGGCGTGGGGGGGGGGCGGTTTTTTGGAACTAATTTTTCATTTTTGGGAGGGGGGGGGGGGCGGGCCCAGAGCTCAAAATTAGCTCCCAGAACTCAAAATTAGCTCCCAAAGCTCAAAATTAGCTCCTAGAGCTCAAAATTAGCTCCCCTGAGAAATTAGCTCCCAGACTCCCGGAGCTCAAAATTGGCTCCCGGAGCTCAAAATTGGCTCCCGGAGCTCCAAATTAGCTCCCAAAGCTCAAAATTAACTCCCAAAGCTCCAAATTAGCCGCCGGAGCTCAAAATTAGCTCCCCGGAACTCCAAATTAGCTCCCGGAGTTCCAAATTAGTTCCCAAAGCTCAAAATTAGCTCCCAAAGCTCGAAATTAGCTCCCAGAGCTCAAAATTAGCTCCCCAGAGCTCAAAATTAGCTCCCAAAGCTCAAAATTAATTCCTGGAGCTCAAAATTAGCTCCCGGAGCTCAAAATTAGCTCCCGGAGCTCCAAATTAGCTCCCAAAGCTCAAAATTAGCTGCCGAAGCTCGCAATTAGCTCCCGGGCTCTTGGTGCTCAAAATTAGCTCCCAGAGCTCAAAATTAGCTCCCGGAGCTCAAAATTAGCTTTCAAAGCTCAATTAGGTCCCGGAGCTCAAAATTAGCTTCCAAAGCTCAAAATTAAGTCCGGAGCTCAAAATTAGCTCGGAGCTCAAAATTAGCTCGCGGAGCTCAAAATTAGCTTCCTTCCGGAGCTCAAAATTAACTCCCGGAGCTCAAAATTAGCTCCCCGAGCTCAAAATTAGCTCCCAAAGCTCAAAATTAGCTCCCAGAGCTCAAAATTAGCCCCCTGAGCTGAAAATTAGCTCCCGGAGCTCAAAAACTTGCTCCCGGAGCTCAAAATTAGCTCCCAAAGCTCGAAATTAGCTCAAAATTAGCCCCCGGCTCGAAATTAGCTCTTGGAGCTCAAAATTAGCTCAAATTTGCTCCCAGAGCTCAAAATTAGCTCCCGGAGCTGAAAATTAGCTCTCAAAGCTCAAAATTAGCTCCCTCAAATTTGCTCCCAGAGCTCAAAATTAGCTCCCCAGAGCTCAAAATTAGCTCTCAAAGCTCAAAATTAGCTCTCAACGCTGAAAATTAGGTCCCGAGCTGAAATTAGCTCGCAAAGCTCAAAATCAGCTCCGGTAGTTAAAATTAGCTCCCAGAGCTCAAAATTAACTCGCGGAGCTCAAAATTAATTCCCGGAACTCAAAATTAAATCCCAAAGCTCCAAATTAGCTCCCAGACCTCAAAAGTAGGTTCCGGAGCTCAAAATTAGCTCCCAAAGCTCAAAATTAGCTCCCGGAGCTCAAAATTAACTCCCAGAGCTCAAAATTAGCTCCCGGATCTTAAAATTAGCTCCTAAAGTTCAAAACTAGCTCCCAAAGCTCAAAATTAGCTCCCGGAGGACAAAATTAGCTCCTGGAGCTCAAAAATTCCTCCCAAAGCTCAAAATTAGCTCCCGGAGCTCAAAATTAGCTCCCGGAGCTCAAAATTAGCTCCCGGAGCTCAAAATTAGCTCCCAGAGCTGAAAATTAACTCCCGGAGCTCAAAAACTCTCAAAATTAGCTCCAAATTAACTCCCAAAGCTCCAAATTAGCTCCCGAACTTCAAAATTAGTTCCCGGAGCTCAAAATTAGCTCCCGGAGCTCAAAATTAGCTCCCAGAATGCAAATTAATTCCCAGAAGCAAAAAATTAGCTCCTTCAAAGTTAACTCCCAAGGCTCAGAATTAGCTCTCAAAGCTCAAAATAAGGCAACAAGGAGTTTAAGTAAATTGAGCATCCGAGCAGACAAAGGAGGTTTAAGTAAATTGGAAAATAGGGCTCAGACAAATAATTTGGGAAATTCATAATGATAACACATACAATTTCTATTTATTTTGTCTTGAGGGTTTAGGGTTTAGGGTTTAGGGTTTAGGGTTTAGGGTTTAGGGTTTAGGGTTTAGGGTTTAGGGTTTAGGGTTTAGGGTTTAGGGGGTGTCAGGGGAGGGCGCGCGCTCGGGTGTGAAACACCCCGGGCCGCGCGCTCGCGTTGCCCGTCAACCCACCCCGGCCACCCAAACTATACTCTATTAGGGTTTAGGGTTTATGGAATTTACTTTCTTGTGCTCTGATGCTTGCTTTGATGTTTTTAAAGTTGTGCTGTTAGGGTTTAAGCTGGGGTTGGGGGTAGCCTCGGCCCTTTTCGGGCCTTCGGCGTGTCAGGGCCCGTAGAGGCCCTTATTTATTTGAAGGTCAGGGAAACCCTTTGTGTCTGCTTTTGGATTCCCCTTCTTTAAGGGCCTCAATTAAGCATCGATTTCACTACCAAAAAATCGCATTTTTCATTGCGGGTACGGGCATCTTGGGGTCCCCCTTCTTTTAGGGGGCCTTTTGAAGCCTTTTGAAGTATTTTGGTGGCTCTTGGGGTCTCTCGGGGCCTTGTTCGGACCTTCGGCGTGTCAGGGGCCGTAGAGGCTTTATTCATTTAAAGGTCAGGGAACCGATTAATGAATTTTTCGCCAATGAGTCTTTCAATCGCTAGGGTTTAAGCTCGGGTTCGGGGTAGCCTCGGCCCTTTTCGGGCCTTCGGTAAGTTAGGGCCCGTAGAGGCCCTTATTTGCTTGAAGGCCTTCGTAGGGTTTTGCGGTGTTAGGGTTTAAGCTGGGGTTCGGGGTAGCCTCGGCCCTTTTCGGGCCTTCGGCACGTTAGGGCCCGTAGAGGCCCTTATTTGCTTGAAGGCCGTCGTAGGGTTTTGCGGTGTCAGGGTTTAAGCTGGGGTTCGGGGTAGCCTCGGTCCTTTTCGGGCCTTCGGCACGTGGTAGGGGGGAGCCATCGATTTCAATTAAAAAAGAACATTTTTCATTGCGGGCAGGGGTGCCTAAAAACAATGTTTTCAATATTCAAAAATCGCATTTTTCATTGTGGGCACGGACAAATCTTGTGGTCCCCCTTCTTTTAGTGGGCCTTTTGAAGCTTTTGAAGCCTTTTGGTGGCTCTTGGCGCCTCTTGGGGGCTTCCTAGGCCCTTAGCCGAGCCCTGGTTGGCAGGGGTGTTTGGGCATCTGGGGCCCTTGGCCCAGGTCTCTGGAGGGGGCTTGGGTCGGTCCGAGGCCCTTGGCCAGGCAAGGCCCTTGATGCGGCAAGGCCTTGGCCCGGCAAGGCAATGGCCCCTTGGGCCAAGGGCCCCCGGGCCAAGGGGGCCCTTGGTCCGGCCCCGAACCGACCAAGGGGCCCCCGGGCCAAGGCCCAAGACGGCCCCCTGGCCAAGGGACCGCAGGCCAAGCCCCCCCCAAGCGTTCCGGGCCAAGGGGCCCCCCACGCCAAGGGCTCCGCATGTGAAGGGGTTCCAGACAAGGGGCCAAGGGCCCGGACCCGGCTCTTGGTCCGGGGGCGCTTGCCCACAACCGGGGGGCCCTTGGCCCGGGGGGGGGCCCTTGGCCCGGGGGGGGGGCCCTTGGCCCAGGGGGGGGGCCCTTGGCCCGGAAGGCCTTTGCGTGAAGCCCCAAAATCATGAAATTGAGCAACCAGCCTGCCTGGACCCCTCGCCAGCCTCCTGGTCCAGGAATCCAGCTACCAGGGACCAGGGGGCCCCCGGGGCGGGGGGGGGGCCGAAACCCTGAACCCAAAACCCTGAACCGACCTCCAGAGGCAAAGGGTTACGATTTGGGGTTATACTTTAGCTACGCTAAAGGTGGTCTGGGTGCCGGCCATCCCTTAGCCGAGTACTGACGTTGTCGTAAAAAAGGCCGATGTCCGTTGGCCTGTCCAGGACAGACGGTGAGGCTTAACCCTCACCTTTCCGTTTCTCTTTTCGCTTGGGCGCTCGGGCTGTAAGGCCCTCGGCCGAGCGTTCGGGGTCTGTCGCTCGACGGAAGCGACCCTCACTTAGTTTAGGGTTTAGGGTTTAGGGTTTAGGGTTTAGGGTTTAGGGTTTAGGGTTTAGGGTTTAGGGTTTAGGGTTTAGGGTTTAGGGTTTAGGGTGTCAGGGGAGGGCGCGCGCTCGGGTGTGAAACACCCCGGGCCGCGCGCTCGCGTTGCCCGTCAACCCACCCCGGCCACCCAAACTATACTCTATTAGGGTTTAGGGTTTATGGAATTTACTTTCTTGTGCTCTGATGCTTGCTTTGATGTTTTTAAAATTGCGCTATTAGGGTTTAAGCTGGGGTTGGGGGTAGCCTCGGCCCTTTTCGGGCCTTCGGCGTGTCAGGGCCCGTAGAGGCCCTTATTTATTTGAAGGTCAGGGAACCCTTTGTGTCTGCTCCTGGATTCCCCTTCTTTAAGGGCCTCAATTAAGCATCGATTTCACTATCAAAAAATCTCATTTTTCATTGCGGTACGGGCATCCTGGGGTCCCCCTTCTTTTAGGGGGCCTTTTGAAGCCTTTTGAAGCATTTTGGTGGCTCTTGGGGTCGCTCGGGGCCTTGTTCGGACCTTCGGCGTGTCAGAGGTTTTATTCATTTAAAGGTCAGGGAACCTATTCATGAGTTTTTCGCCAATGAGTATTTCAATCGCTAGGGTTTAAGCTCGGGTTCGGGGTAGCCTCGGCCCTTTTCGGGCCTTCGGCACGTTAGGGCCCGTAGAGGCCCTTATTTACTTGAAGGCCTTCGCAAGGTTTTGCGGTGTTAGGGTTTAAGCTGGGGTTCGGGGTAGCCTCGGCCCTTTTCGGGCCTTCGGCACGTTAGGGCCCGTAGAGGCCCTTATTTACTTTGGGGTTCGGGGTAGCCTCGGTCCTTTTCGGGCCTTCGGCACGTCAGGGCCCGTAGAGGTCCTTGCTGATTTGGGGGGAGCCTCGATTTCAGTACTAAAAAAAAAGCAGTTTTCATTGCGGGCAGGGGTGCCTAAAACCATCGTTTTCAATATTGAAAAATCGCATTTTTCATTGTGGGCACGGACAAATCCTGTGGTCCCCCTTCTTTTATTTTAGTGGGCCTTTTGAAGCTTTTGAAGCCTTTTGGTGGCTCTTGGCGCCTCTTAAAAGCTGGGTGCGCGATTGGAGTTCCGGGGCGGGTCGGTCCCGGCTCGGCCCGGCAAGGGCCCTTGGCCCGTGCCCTTCACCCGGTGGGGCGGGCCGCCTGGTTGGGGCCGCGCTTGGCGCGGGGGGCTTGGCCGCCCTGGTTCAGAGCCTCGCTCTTGGTGTGGGCGGGCCACCCTTGGAGGGCCGCCCTTGGGGGGCCCGGTTGTGGGGGGCCCTGGCCCTTGGCCTGGCTGGCCCGGGGCGCCCTTGGCCCTGCCTGCGGGTCTGAGCCGGAATGGCCCGGGAAGCCCTTGGCCCGGGGGGGCCCTTGGCCGGGGGGCTTGGCCCGGGGGCCCTTGGCCCGGGTGGCCCTTGGCCCGGGGGGCCCTTGGCCCGGGGCCGAACCTTGGCCCGGGGGGCCCTTGGCCCGATGGCCCCTTGGCCCGGGGCCCTTGGCCCGGGGGGCCCTTGGCCCGTGGGGCCCTTGGAGAATGGCTCCATCTCGCGCCGAAGCATGTATGCACGACGTAGACGCCAACGCTGGCCGGGAGGGCTCACAGCAGCTTGGCCCGGGGGGCCCTTGGCCCTTGGCCCGGGGGGCCCTTGGCCCGGGGGCCGTTGGCCCGGGGGCCCTTCCCTTGGCGCGGGGGGCCCTTGGCCCGGGGGGGGCCCTTGGCCCGGGCCTCTTGGCCCGGAGGCCCTTGGCCCGGGGGGCCTTGGCCCGGGGGGCCCTTGGCCCGGGGGGCCCTTGGCCCGGGGGGCCCTTGGCCCGGGAGGCCCTTGGGTCGGGAGGCATCCAAAGCCCAAAATCACGAAATTGAGCAACCAGCCTGCCTGGACCCCCTCGCCAGCCTCCTGGTCCAGGAATCCAGCCACCAGGGGCCAGGGGGCCCCCGGGGGGGGGGGCCGGCAAACCCTGAACCCAAAACCCTGAACCGACCTCCAGAGGCCAAGGTTTACGATTTGGGGTTATACTTTAGCTACGCTAAAGGTGGTCTGGGTGCCGGCCATCCCTTAGCCGAGTACTGACGTTGTCGTAAAAAAGGCCGATGTCCGTTGGCCTGTCCAGGACAGACGGTGAGGCTTAACCCTCACCTTTCCGTTTCTCTTTTCGCTTGGGCGCTCGGGCTGTAAGGCCCTCGGCCGAGCGTTCGGGGTCTGTCGCTTGGTTTAGGGTTTAGGGTTTAGGGTTTAGGGTTTAGGGTTTAGGGTTTAGGGTTTAGGGTCTAGGGTTTAGGGTTTAGGGTTTAGGGTTTAAGGGTTTAAGGGTTAAGGGTTTAAGGGTTTAAGGGTTTAGGGTTTAAGGGTTTAAGGGTTTAGGGTTTAGGGTTTAGGGTTTAGGGTTTAGGGTTTAGGGTTTAGGGTTTAGGGTTTAGGGTTTAGGGTTTAGGGTTTAGGGTGTGTCAGGGGAGGGCGCGCGCTCGGGTGTGAAACACCCCGGGCCGCGCGCTCGCGTCGCCCGTCAACCCACCCCGGCCACCCAAACTATACTCTATTAGGGTTTAGGGTTTATGGAATTTACTTTCTTGTGCTCTGATGCTTGCTTTGATGTTTTTAAAGTTGCGCTGTTAGGGTTTAAGCTGGGGGTTGGGGGTAGCTTTGGTAGCCTCGGCCCTTTTCGGGCCTTCGGCGTGTCAGGGCCCGTAGAGGCCCTTATTTATTTGAAGGTCAGGGAAACCCTTTGTGTCTGCTTTTGGATTCCCCTTCTTTAAGGGCCTCAATTAAGCATCGATTTCACTACCAAAAAATCGCATTTTTCATTGCGGGTACGGGCATCCTGGGGTCCCCCTTCTTTTAGGGGGCGTTTTGAAGCCTTTTGAAGTATTTTGGTGGCTCTTGGGGTCTCTCGGGGCCTTGTTCGGACCTTCGGCGTGTCAGGGGCCGTAGAGGCTTTATTCATTTAAAGGTCAGGAAACCTATTAATGAATTTTTCGCCAATGAGTCTTTCAATCGCTAGGGTTTAAGCTCGGGTTCGGGGTAGCCTCGGCCCTTTTCGGGCCTTCGGCAAGTTAGGGCCCGTAGAGGCCCTTATTTGCTTGAAGGCCTTCGTAGGGTTTTGCGGTGTTAGGGTTTAAGCTGGGGTTCGGGGTAGCCTCGGCCCTTTTCGGGCCTTCGGCACGTTAGGGCCCGTAGAGGCCCTTATTTGCTTGAAGGCCGTTGTAGGGTTTTGCGGTGTCAGGGTTTAGGCTGGGGTTCGGGGTAGTTTCGGTCCTTTTCGGGCCTTCGGCACGTGGGCCCGTAGAGGTCCTTGCTGATTTAGGGGGAGCCATCGATTTCAATACTAAAAGGCGGGCAGGGGCCTAAAAACAATGTTTTCAATATTCTCATTGTGGGCACGGAAAAATCTTGTGGTCCCCCTTCTTTTAGTGGGCCTTTTGAAGCTTTTGAAGCTTTTGGTGGCTCTTGGCGCCTTTTGGGGGCTTCCTAGGCCCTTAGCCGAGCCCTGGTTGGGGGGGCCCTTGGCAGGGTGTTAGGCCCTTGGTGGGGCAAGGGGTTTTGGTCAAGGGGGCGTATTGTTGGGGGTCCTTGGCTCAGGGGTCTTGGCCGGTCCTTGGCTCCCTTGGGGGTCTGGGCCCGGCCCTTGGCCCGGGGCCCTTGGCCCGGGCGGCCCTTGGGCCCTTGGCCCGGGGGGCCCTTGCGGCCCTTGGCCCGGGAGGCCCTTGGCCTGGGGGGCCCTTGGGCCAAGGGGCCCTTGGCCCGGGGGGCCCTTGGCTCGGGGGGCCCTTGGCCCGGGGGGCCCTTGGCCCGGGGGGCCCTTGGCCCGGGGGGCCCTTGGCCCGGGGGGCCCTTGGCCCGGGGGGCCCTTGGCCCGGGGGGCCCTTGGCCCGGGGCCTGGAAATCCGTGAAAAAGCCCCCAAAATCACGAAATTGAGCAACCAGCCTGCCTGGACCCCTCGCCAGCCTCCTGGTCCAGGAATCCAGCTACCAGGGACCAGGGGGCCCCCGGGGGGGGGGGCCCGACAAACCCTGAACCCAAAACCCTGAACCGACCTCCAGAGGCAAAGGGTTACGATTTGGGGTTATACTTTAGCTACGCTAAAGGTGGTCTGGGTGCCGGCCATCCCTTAGCCGAGTACTGACGTTGTCGTAAAAAAGGCCGATGTCCGTTGGCCTGTCCAGGACAGACGGTGAGGCTTAACCCTCACCTTTCCGTTTCTCTTTTCTCTTGGGCGCTCGGGCTGTAAGGCCCTCGGCCGAGCGTTCGGGGTCTGTCGCTCGACGGAAGCGACCCCTCACTTAGTTTAGGGTTTAGGGTTTAGGGTTTAGGGTTTAGGGTTTAGGGTTTAGGCTTTAGGGTTTAGGGTTTAGGGTTTAGGGTTTAGGGTTTAGGGTTTAGGGTTTAGGGTTTAGGGTTTAGGGTTTAGGGTTTAGGGTTTAGGGTTTAGGGTTTAGGGTTTAGGGTTTAGGGTTTGCCCACTGAAGCGACGCGCCTCGACCCAAGGGGTCGTGGGCGGCGCGTCGCGCGAAAGCTAAAACCCCACCCCAAGACCACCCAAACCTTACTCTATTAGGGTTTAGGGTTTTTTTTTTGATAGTTCTCTCGTTGCTTTGTATTCTCTGCTGTAGTTGT
>CAJNDS010001428.1:0-19146 GCA_905221605.1 Symbiodinium natans
CCGAGTCGCGCCTCCTTTAAGAGCGACCTGACACCACGTTTGAATAAACCCACACATGCTTCAGCGCGCCCATTTGTTTGCGGGACTCCAGGATCACCAGTGGTCCTATATATCAGACGAGTTTCGCAAAAGGACCGGAAGCGTGCATTGACAAACTCCCCCGCTCGATCTGAGCGGATTCTCAACACCGGATACCCATGTCTCTGCAAGCGCACCATCATTCTTTGAACTGCCGATAAAACAGTTGTTTGCTGTTTGTCCACAATCGGCTCCACCATAACGAAGTTGATCATACGAACCGGTTGGGTCAAGTGGTCCTTCAGTTCCTTCCAGGATTTTTCAGAAGCTTGAATTTTCAACACCTCTGCCTCCAGAACTGGCGCAGGTTCCACCGGTGCAGAGTCTTCCTCCTCGAAGTTAGCGATTGCATCGCCTAACCATTCTCCAACACCAGCACCATCATCTACCACCTGATCTTCCACCTCATCCGCATCTTCCTCCTTTTCTGGAGGGCGACCCACATTGGGATCCAACATTGGAAATTGATACACACCAATAACAGCGTGTCGTGGCTTCTGCTGGTGAGCATCCTTTGAAAACTTGTATGGACTCGCTAAGTCCAATGATAAAGTGTAAGCATCCCCATGCTTTCGCCTCAAATGGCGACGCTCTTTTCCAGCAGCAGACACACAGATTTGACAATCACGTCTGAAGGGAATATGCCCCCTTAGGCAATGGTCACGGAAGGCACGCTCCTCAGCTGTCAACCTCCGTAACGTTCCTTCTCGTTCTTCCTTTTTTGACACCATAGCTGCCCGTTCAGCATCGCTCTCATGCAACCATTGTGCCAACCTGTGACGTATTCTTTTAACCAATCCAAACGCCCATCACGCCCATATAGAGGACTGTCCAATACGCTCTTCCAGGGTAGAAGCGAATGTTGCTGACCACGGAACAACCACGCGAACCTGTTCCAACGATTCCCATAGTTCCATATCAGACACCAGGAAAGTCGTAGGTTTCACCAGAGCATGTCCCAATGCTCCTTGATCAAAGTGTGCAGCGTACATTCCATAACGCCCACAAAAGCTTTTCACCTCTGGCCAACTCCAGAAGGTAGGACTTGAGAGCCCTTCCTGAGAACCATCCACCAGATCCTCAGCACTCAAGACTGTTTTGCCGTTCTGAGAGAAATCTTTCCCTATGAGTTCAGGGTCCCCAGGGCTTTCCATGCCAAAGAAGACAGAACTCCCATTGATGACTTCAGCAGTTCCACACCTTGAATGCACCGCCACGTCATATAGGAAAAAGCATCTTCAGAAGTAAAACACCATCCTTTTGAGCTAATTCTTGATGTGGCCAAGGAAGACTTTTTAACCCCAACCGTTCAGGCCCACAGCGTCGGCGTAATACAGGTGGACCACCGTCTTCACCTCTCAACCTTGACACTGTCCTGCATGGAGGTCCTCCCACCACAGCAACCACCTTTCCTTCAGCCAGATGCAGAAGATACTTCCAGACGCTCGAATTATGTAGGTCACCGCCTTTTGTCAAATCCAGCTCCAGTACCTCCACATCCCGACTGGGAAAATGCCATTTTTGTTTCCCTGAAAATAGGTGTACCACCACCCTTTTTGCTCGTGCCAGCCGTCTCCTTTTATGACGGTTGAAAGGCAACGCCGCAATATCTCCACGTGGCAACAGCTCCATCAGCATATTTTCTGGTATATCCCCATAATACCACCGAAGAAATCTCCAGCATGCCTGGACGAACTCCTCCTCATTCGCTGACGCTGTCCGCGCTGCGCTTTGCAACGACGTTTTTACAGCCACCTCGTTGTCCGTATTCGGACACCCTTGAACCATATGTGCCACCTTCAAAGCTTGCTTTGGTGAGCACCAATCCATTTCATCAATGATCTGAAGCGCCACCTCCTTTTCCAAACAAGGGCACCCATTCAGATCACGAACGCGAAGTTCCCCCAGAACAGGATGTGAGGCTGTGCACTTGCCACCACGCCACTGAACTCTGAGACCAACCAAGGCGCTCGCTTTGCCAATTGGCACTAGTGGATCTACCACTTCAGGAGTTACCAGGGTCCCACCTGGGGTTATACACATCTCCCGAGATCCAACAGCTAAAGACACCAACACCTTTTGCTGCGGAAGCTGTTCTCCAGGACGAAGTGATCTGAGAGGATGTGATGCTCCCGAGTCCAACATGCCCATTCCCGAACACTCATTGGTGTCAGAAACCCTGGCCACATGTAGAACGCATACTCCTCGGCCTTCTCCCTGCTTCGGCAACAACGTGGCATCCGACGAACCGACTCCACAGTCCGCCCTTCCATTCTTCCATTGAGAATGGGACCAAGACGCACGCTGCCTTTCAGCATGCAAAACCATTTTTTCAGCTGTCTTGTAATCCATAACCAAACAGCCATGTTCAAACCACAAGAGCTGGTCCAGCGAAGATTTTGCACCCACGTGACACATCCCATTGATCACCGTGAGGTTCGCCCCAAACTCCAAAATCAACCAGAGAGGGATAATCAGGGGCCCATTGTCTTCCCTAATCAACGTCCCTTTCTCTGTAATCCTCATTGCCACACCACCAAGCGCGCTTTGCACCATAACAGTAGTGTCGGGTAAACATTCCCATGGAAAAAGCGTCCGCACAAGATGCGTAGCAGCCGTATCCACCAACGCCACTCTCCTTTCCTGCTGAAACAATCCAGATCCACATAACATTCGAACACTGGGATCCCCGCTTGATGCTGACTGCGCTGATGACAGCTTCATAGATTTCAGCACTTCCAACGCTTCAGCAAGGACTTGATTGGGTGTTGATGGTGATGAGGGACTTGCAGAACCTTTATCCAATCCCGCATTAGCTGTCTCATCTCCCCCTTCAGCTACCTCTGCCTTTTTGGCATTTCCCCATTTCGCACCTTTGCCGCCCTTTCCCCCTTTGGGAGAATTCCCTTTAGATCTACTCCTCTCAGGGTTTGAGTCCACATTGGAACTTGCACCATCCTTATATGGACATTGCGGCTGCAGATGGCCAACGGCCCCACACTCAAAACATCTTCCTCGCTCAAGGGAGTCTTTGTCATGGCGAAATTTGCAGCGGGATCCGAACTTGCAACCTGCATCGGTCTTCCCATATATCCAACAGAAAGGACGTTCACCATCTCCGCTGTACCTTTTTCCTTTCCCTTTGCCTTTGTCACCCTCCTCTGTCTCGTCACCAGTTCCCTTTTGGGCCTTGTTTAACCTGGCCCTTTTCTTGGCGTCCGAGTCCTGCTTCACCTCTTGTTCACCAGCACTATGCAATAGCAGTTCAAACTCTGCCTGTAACATTTCAGCTAGTTGTGTCGCAGTTTCAGAGGTCGGCGAGTAGTCCACCCCCAATTTCTCCCGAAAGGATGCCACTCTGAAATGCACCGTAGGGTGTTTTGCCAGCAACGCGGATGATAAAGCATCCAATCCCTTGATAAGCAAGGTAGCGTCCGGCTCGGATGCTCGCAGCTCCCTTAATCGGGAACGCCATTGCGCCCATTGTCGCACTCCCTTAATAGCCTCTGAGATCGAGGTTGCTGAAGATGGTTGCACCAAGAAGTTCAACATTGTGCTGCGCTCATTTGCTCCACCTGGTTGGTAAACCGTCAGCAATTTGTAAAATATCATCACTGACCCCAACATTCGAGTGGAAACGATCTCGGTCTTCAATCTCTCCGGAATCGCCTGTAGCAGCAAAGACACCGCTCTCTGCTCCAACAAAACATGCACAGTTTGAACCACTTTGAGCCCTTCCAGCTCAGCCTTGATGCCCAACCTTTCCAGTGGAGAAACACTCAACCATTTGGCATACGCTTGATATGCCTTTGAGTAGACGCATTGCCACCACACTCTTCCTGTATCTGTCAGCGAAGACAACATTGGTTCGATCATTGCGATCCAATCACCCAGTGCCGTCGGATTGCTTGGTGTGTAGTCTGCCAAAGTTGGAAGGCTCATCACATGCTTCCCGAGAGCCTCCGGACGTTCGGTTCCAGAACTATCACCAGTGATTGGCATACCGCGTGGCACCACTGCTCCAGGAGGTAAACTGACCCTTCCACCAGGCCCTTGAGGTAGTCCATGTCCTATACCGGGCGTAACAGCTGTGAGCGGAACCTTTTCTAATTCCAACTTCCCAGCGACCATTTTCCACCGATACGGAACATCATCCACCATTGTATATCCACCCGATCCTGCTGAGTTCTCTTGCGTCGCAGTTTCCCGAGCTGAAACAAAACCGGGCTGGTTCCCCGCAGGTGCGACAGAACCATCAACACCTGATGGCACGGAAATAATCGGAACATGTGTTAAACCAGGTGGTCCACTTGCATATCCACCACTTGCAGGACCTCCCGTGGGGTAATTCAATGGAGGCAATCTGGAGGGTTTCTTCCCTTCAGCTACATGCATCATTGGCACTTCTTTTTCATCCTCCACTTGAACATCCCCCCCTGGACCCAGGCAAGGATTGAAGATCACAACCCTTTGGCAGGTCGTAGCCCTCAATAGGCAGCCATGTCCCATCAGGCAACACAGTCCAAAAACCACCCATACCATCCGTGTAGAAACTTGTCCTGGCAGGTACTGCTTCTCTGGAGTCATTCCTAGAGGATATGCCGTGTTTGCGTCCACCACTCCAGAGCTCCGTGCCCTTGAAGCTGACCCAGATGCAGCAGAGGTATAGCTTTTCTCCTCCACCCGATGCAACCTGTTCCCCAGCTCCTTTGTCTGCACAAGCAACTCTTTCAGCGCACGCTTCACCACCGCCATATCTTCAGATTGCTCTTCACCACTAACATCAGGAATGAGTTCCTCGTCGGCTTGCACTCCACCAATAGTACCTCGTTCCATTTGTCCCATTAAGCCTGACGATGGTCTCTCAACAGGTGCAGGTTCCTGACCCAAAAGATCTTGCAGCGAAGGCGGTCTTCTCGTACCTTCACCGCTCCTGTCCCCTCCGCTCGCGGGAAGACTTGCCGGCCTTGACTGCCTAAGTCTCATTTCTTCTTGAGCCCGCTCGCTCCAGAAAGGATTTGCTGCTTGAACCGGAACCACTTCGTTTTCCACCTGAGGCGTTGGTTGTATCATTGCAACCTCCCTACCATCTGTCAGCGCTTGTACCATTTGTTGTCGATCTTCACCCCCATCACCACGATTTCCTTCGGCTTCATTGGCCGTTGGCGACAGTCCAGGCTCAGAGCGACGCCGCATCATGTCCATGGCGTTAAACAAACGAAAAATCTTTACCAATTCCGCAGGAAGCCTAACTTGGGCTCATAACCTACGGGGGGCAACCGAAGGAGGACAGGGAACAAGACAGTCAACCCCAACAGAAGCCCTTATTACCCCTGGAACAACCAACAACCGAACAGCAAGACCCCAAACCAAGGGCACACTTTTTACGAAACCTTCGACCGCTTTGGTCATGGCTTGAGCCAAAGATTACCGGGTTCATTGACCCTTCAACTTCCAATACCAACTCCTTTCTACAATACCAATTGCAGCTCCGCACCCTAAACCCTAAACCCTAAACCCCGCTTTGAGTGCCTGAAACGGATTGAGCTCCAGGAGTTGGCAGAGAGCCAAGTCCAGCACGCAGCCCTCGAGAAGCTTTTCGGCCGCAGGGTCTGGGGTTTAGGGTTTAGGGCTAGGGTTTAGGGTTCAGTTTCTGGCAACAGCCACAGGAGTCCGGATGCAAAAAGGTTTATAGAGTCTAGGCTGGGTACCGCTCGCTTAACCAGGCGCACCTGCCCAAAGCCTGGGCGCTGGGTGAAGGTTTGCATTTGGCGGCACTTATTCCTTGCATGTGGACGGCCGGCGCGAGTCCCATAGCCTTCAAGTGTGCGCTCTGCTTCAGGGGGTTTTAGGGTTTAGGGCTTATTTAGGGTTTAGGGGTTTGGGATGTTTCCAATTGTTTCCATGATCTCCCTCCGCCCTGAAGAAGAAACTGGAGTTCGAAGTCCTTCTTTAAGAGCCTCGAGATCCTCAACGCCGGCTAAGCCCAAAGCGTGAAAGTCGTAGGCCTCATTACATCTGCACACCACCCGAGAGCCATGCAAAGGTATCTGGAGAAGGCAGGCCCGAGACAGTCAGGGTTTTAAAGGCTTCGGGTTGTTTTGACCAACGTTTTGTTACCCTTAGGCTCAAAACAGCTCAAATACCGCATGTAGGAAGGCCCTTGGGCCCAAAAAACTCAAAGCATGAGTCTTTAGAGTTTCAGAGTTGCGGTTCATACTGTATAGGTTCTGAGTTTGAGGTTTGGTTCAGGGGCTCTTTGTTGTTTTTTGCAGGTGCAGCAAAATCTGTTTCCAGTTACGTTCAATCCTGGGATTGACGCTTTAAGCCATAGTTCGCACCTCCTGCACCCTCAGCTCTCTGGCACTTTCTTTCAGTTGGGTTCTCAACCCCCAGGGTTGCGAACCAGCTCGCTGTGAATTGACTCAAAATACTGTTCTCCTAATGCTGCGGGTGTCTTCAGAGAGCGCGATCGCGTCATGGATTCAGTATCTTCAGTTTTCCGAGAATCCCAGAACCGGCCCGTGCAGCTTGCTGCTTCCCGAAGAACCATTCTCGAGCCCCATCTCGGCTCGAACAATGATTCTCCTCAGTGCCCTTGAGCCTGAAATCTCTTGATTCTCTGCGAAGAAGACCCTGATTGCTTCATCTCCCCAAACGTGAAGCCATGCCCTGTCCCTTATAAGGAAGAATAATGTGATTGCTGGGGCTTTTCGTGAAGCCATGCCCTATCTCCCAACAAAACAGGTGCGAGCAGAGTGCCTGGTGCAGCCGGAGGACTTCGCCGGCCGAGCGGCCAAGCGCAACTCGGCCCGCATCAGAAAGGCTCCGGGCGTCCCGAGCTTTTTTAACCCCTAAACCCGAACCCTAAACCCTAAAACCCCCCAGACAGGTGGCCAAAAAACCCTAGAACAACTTAGAGCCACACTTGAAACCCTAAGCCCTGTAAACCCTACAGACCCAAGCAGCTGAGGCGAAGAAGAGATCCGATTGCTCAAAGAGGCGCAGGAGATCCTGCAGGCAGCCAAGCGCTGTGAGACTTCGGGGCCTGTGCATCTGAGTGTACCTGCAACCCCCCGACTACCCTCTCATAAAGGGTTTCTTTGTGACCCAACTAGGGCAGTTTGGGGGGTGCTGGCATAGCCGGTCGAAGCCTAAATCCTCAAGCGCTGTTCACCTTTCAGCTCTGAGCTTCTTTGACTTCATGTTGAGGACCCGTGCAACAACTGCCACGCCGTGCTCTCTCTCTAGCCGCCAGGGGGCTAGCATGTGCGACAGATTCTGCAAAACAACTAATCCGCAATGAGCAGTGGCGGAGTTTGTTTGGGCATCTGCCAGGAGCGTGACGACTGAGTGGCTGGCTGCGACTTGCGAGTACTTAACGCTGAGGATTCTGGATTTGGCATCTTGGTGCTGCATCTCTTGGACGTGGGAATGCTTAAGGTCTTAGTCATTAGTCGAAAAACACATGGGGGGTCCGAAGCTTCTCCGGTAGGATATCGTCAACCGGGGCCCCAGATGCATGCCATGCATGGGCTAAGCCCTACATGCAGGCTCTGCAAGAGTTGCTACTCCAGGCTCGACAGGAAAGAGCTCCGAGTTCGAGTTGAGTTCCTAACTCGACGGCTTTTCCCGCATTTGTTAACGCAGGGAGAGCCCCCCCAGTGGTGAAACACATGCTTGTCATGGTACTGATTCCTATGGCTAGTTCTTGTTGTGGCTATAGCGGCTATAGTTCCTGACTACCCCTCTCATCACTACAACTTTTTATACTTTCAAGGCGTCGCCGGCGGGGTTATGAGAAAAGAGTCGGGTCATCTTCCCGCGAATTAGGGCTTAGGGTTCACAGTAGGGCCTCCGCAGCCAACACATCACCACTTGACTGGATCCCCTCATGTAGGGAAGACCCCATATCCTCCAGCAGCGCAGGATACGCATCCCAACCTTTAGTTTAAATTTAGCTTTGAGGTTTCGGGGCAGAGCCCCACACACACATGCCCAAGCCGTCCTCTTGAAGCGTCTCATCTTTGCCAGAAATCCAGAAGGAGAGCCGCGCATGCACGCGTAGTGGGCCCAGCGAGTTATATTGCATAACTACATGTGTATCTATAGATATATATATATACACATATATATATATATGTACATAAGACAGGTCAAGAATTGCAGCCGCCAAGAGCCGAAGGACATTCATGTCATGAGCCCAAAAAATGCCGTTGGAACCACTCCGTAACAACACTAAATCCCGAAATACCTCAGCCGCATAAACCACTAAAAGGCTGAGGCGTCATCCTTGCATCTTAGAGGGAAATCCCCAGTGTGTCCAACATATTTGGGTTCCATTCGAATTACTTTTGGTGCCAATTTGAGGTTGGTGTCGTATGGGGCTACCGCGGGATATCTTCTGGATCCTGCAATTGAGCATACACAGGGCTCCTTTTCAAATATTGGTGAGTGTGTGCAGAGTTGGGTGTTCTTTTGGGCCGGGAGGGGGTGTGATAAACCATACTTCAGTCATATGGTGTCTACTTGGAGTCTAGTTTAGGGGTCCCCGCCGATTTTCGTAAACCCCCATATGGCAAGCCTGCCAGCCGGGCCTGGGATGCTGGACGGCACAGTTCGCCTCTGGCTTCTCCGATTGCGACGATGCGAGAGGCCTGCCGTGATTCGCCTTTCTGTCTACTGTGTGGGGGTCCTCATCCCATTGATTGTCTGGGGGTTGGTGGTGAGCTCCCAAGAAGACGAGTTTGATATTCTGACGTTGGGCAAAGCGAGCAGGTGGATGGACGGAAAGGTCCCTCCCCTGCCGTATGGAAGTGATCTCCATGGAGACTCGGTGCTTCGCGCTTCTGTTCGCCGCGCTCTGGGTAGTGGCCCAGGTGGTGAGATCGAAACCTGGACCAAAATTGTTGGGGGCGGAGCGATCAACGTTCTTTACCGCGTGACACTCCGAAGTGGGCAGAGCGTGATCGTAAAGCTTGGGTCGCCATGGTGGCGTGGGTGCGGCAAAACTGTTGGTGAGGCGGAGGTTATGCGCTATGTGGCAAAGTACACGACGATTCCTGTGCCTCGGGTTCTGGCTGCCCTTCCGGCGGTTCACGGCAGATTCGACACTGCGGTCCACCCCGAAACAAAGGCGCATGGCGGAGAAGGGCTGGGGAACCTCGAGCTGCCAGAGGTGATGGTGATGGCAGTTGCACCCGGCCAGAAGCTGAAGGATGTTCTTGCGCGACCACTGAGCGAGGTCGGCCGAGATGTACGGGAAAAGCTGATCACGCAGTGGGTTGGGGTCTTCAGGCAGTTGCGTGAGCTTCATTTCAACATGTACGGGAGCTTTGGCGCCGACATGCAGGTCGTGCCTTTGGCTACAAACGGTGGCTGCAGTATCCTTGGCCCAATGGCATCCTATGGCAAGTACGCAGCAGGAAAAGTGGCAATGTTCCTGCCTCTAATCGAGGGTGGCGCCTGCCGTGGCGATCGGTTCCAGAAGTACGTGCCACAGCTGAAATGTCTTGCTGATGAGATGGCTCGATACCCCGGGAACGCTGCACACGACGCCCTACGACCTGTGCTGCTGCACACAGACCTGTCGATCCGTAACATCCTCGTGGATCCGGATCCTGACAATCCACGCATCACGTCTGTGCTGGACTGGGAGTTTGCTGTTTCAGGGCCTGCTGAAGAGGAGTTCAGCTTTCCAGCAACACATGCAGGGCTGTCGACCGACGACCGCAAGGTGTTTGACAGGGTCGCGCAAGCGCAGGGCGTGACGTTGCCTCGAGATGTGTTGTCGCGGGCAGATCACGTCAGTGCCTATTGGGCTATGATCGTCTTTTGCCACTCGCACGTGTGGCGTGACGATCGGCCGTCTGGTGACGTAACACACGAGGCGGAGGTGCGAGATGCGGAGAAGTTGCTGGACAGCATTCTAGAAAGGGCCAATTGCTCAACACAAGACCACCAGTTGCTGCCATAACAAAGGAGCATACTCATGCCATATGGCACGACAGCTTAGCCGGAAGACTCTTGCTGAGATCATTGCAAGACCCAACAAGGCTCATTGTGATTGTCACGGTTCTTTATGGAATACTTCATAAAGGAGTCAGAGTTGTCCAAGAAAGACATGTTCCCGCTATGACCGAGTTAAGATGAACAGCTATACACTATCATGTTGAAATTGCAAGTTCACTCAACATAGGGTGGATGATATGACGGGAGGGATCTGAGTACCATCTCGTATTTGTTTTTAGGCTCGCTCTTCCGGGACCTCGTCGTTGGCTGCTGTTGTCTCTTTCTGGGATTCCCGGCTGCGCTGGGGAGTTGGCTGTCTCAGAAGCATACGGGCTTGGTATTCTGGACAGATCTTAAGTGGAGTGAGGAGGGCGAAGGGGGAATGAGGCAAAGATGGGCTTCTTGAACGAGTAGGCCGAAACGTACAGATCTGTCTTAGACTTCACTTGATCCAAATACCCGAGTAGAGATTTCATGGCCAGGCGAAAGCACTCGCGTGAATATAATATGGACTTTGATGCCATCTTTACTTGTCAAGACGTAAATTCCTAAGTCTGAACGCGAATCCATGATCCCTTGGAATGCCACCAAGATGTCCGAGCAACTCACACTTTTAAGACCCTCTAGCTCTAGCCTAAAGCCCTCACAATTCTCGCCTGATGGCTGGTGCAGGAGGGACGGGAACCAAGGGAAGGGAGAAACGTCATCAAGGTTCGGACCTGCGTACACGAAACGAATGATCCGGCAGTTTTGCCGAGTGGCTTTGGGACATGCCTGCTGGCGAACGGATACTGGGCCGGGGCCACTGACTTGGCGACGCTGCTGAGTAGCGGCGCTAGTCGAAACACCAGGGTCCTTCTCTGAACAAGAGAGAGAGAGAGAGAGAGAGAGAGACAGAGAGAGAGAGGAGCTCAACAGGGTCTTTCGCGAACATGCTCAGTGACCAGCCACCTGCAAGGGAAGAACATGTCCTGCAGCACCAGCCGGGGCGCACGCCAATGGTTTCACAGGGGTGCGGGATGCAGCAGAAAGCCTCATAATTTTCCGCAAGACGACCTTCTGGGCCCCCCTCCGCAATGAAGCCCAACACAAAACGGAATCCTTCCTCAAACTCGTAGTCCTAAACCTGAACCACAAAGCGCGACCACACTGCGCCCTCAACCTTCCCGTGGGATGTTGCAGAATGTTGGGCTACCTTGCACGGTTGGGTATCTCTTGGTTGATGGTTGAGCAGTGCTTCGTGACTTCCGTGGCTGAGCACGGCCCAAGAGCATCGTTTCCGGGGCGCAGGGGCACCCTGGGGCTCCTTGGGGGCCCTTGAAGGCCTTGACTCAGATGGTGGCTCTGTGGTCTGCAGCTTTGGTGGCGGGGCTGGCCGCAGTAGCTGCGCTTATGCAAGCTCAGTACACGCATCTGAAGGAGATGGGAGGCTTCATGCGGATTGCAGGCATCTTGGCCTTTGCTGCGTGTGTGGCGGAGAATTCTTGCATCTCGTGGTACAAGTACTACCATTACTCCGACGAGTGGGGCATCTTTCTTGGCCACGTGCCACTTCACGTGGTGCTGATATGGCCACTCTTCATCCTGGGTGAGCACCGCTACTTGCGAAGCCTTTGCAACGATCTGAGGCTTCGCGCCCTGCTCTGTTTTGTGGACGTGGCCCTCTTGGCGAATCTGGTGGAGATCTACTGTGTGGCTGCGAAGCTGTGGTTCTGGAAGGAGAGCAACTGCTTGGGCGTACCGTGGATCGGAGTGCTCGGTTGGGCCCTCTTTGCTACGCCCGCTGTGCTACTGCTGTCCATCGAAGAAGCAAGGCCCAACACCAAAGTCACTCTTGGCATCACACTTGGCCTCACGCTGGTACTGTGCCTGGCGACGCTGCATGGGGGTCTGGTGCTGGTGTGGCAGCTGGGCCTTCTTTTCAACCTTCGGCTGGGCTCCGTGAGGCCACAAACAGAGGCATTGGCCATCAGTTTGATCCAGCTGCTTTACCACCTGGCCACACGGCGCCTGCCGCGCCCCCAGCTCCGACAGGAGCTGCCCAGACTCCTGGCATGTGGCATCTTGGCCGCTCTGCTGCTCAAGGGTCGACCCCTCCCGATCTGGGAGCTGCTGCTCGTCTCGGGTGCTTCTATGCTGAGGATCCTTGCCTTCCAGCTGTGAGCGTCGTCCAAGAGCCCGGTGATGTAGGGAGCGGAGCTGGCAGGGCAATCCGATGTAGTTGAAAGTCGGGGAGGGGCGTTGAGGCCACAGCTCCTTGGCAGGACACACGATCGGTTCAAAGATGCTTGGCTGTTGCGTCTAGTTCGCTGCCTCTCACAAGCCCTGTGTTTGCTCTTCTGTCACTGTGCTTTTGCATCAACGACAGCCTGTTTCTCCGTTGTTGCGATATGATGCAAACGCGCAGAAGGTGTGCATGAGGTTCATGATGTGTTTCGGCTGGTGTGTCGTACAAAAGCTTCTATGCTCGGCATCGCGGATGCACTGCACTGAGACGTATATAGCATCTATAACAGAGGAAGTTGCGAATACAAATAAGTCATGATAGCATGCGCACCATGTGCTGTAATTGACGAGAGTTTGCATGTAACAACACTGACTGACATAACTGCCGTAGAGGAAGCATTGATGTGCAACACTGAGTCGCATACAGCGTCTATATACGATATCATAGACATGAAGACTGGAGTGTTCCAAGACGAGCGGCGTGCCGATTTTACTGTAAGAGACGATGCGATATTTGAGCACGATATCCGCCAAGCACCCTGCTTCGGCCGCGCTGCCCTGTGCGCGACCTTTCCTAACGAGACGTATGTCGCAGTAGCGCCTCGTATAGTCTGTATGTGCGAACCTGTGGATGCGCAGCCTTGGGTCAGACATAGCATCTGCATGGGAAATCATGGGTGACGGCCTATTTCGCGCCTGCCGTCTGCGCGACCCGTTGCAGGCGCATGGAGCAGCAAGGACTGGGGATGGGCACAGCTGAGTCGTGTGGGCCTGCTGCGCATGCATGAAGGACTTGAACCCTGTACTGACATCAAGTGGGATCGACTCCGATGACTACAGGTAGCTTAGGTCTTAGGGCTTGGGGCTTAGGGTTTAGGCTTTAGGGTTCAGGGTTTACGGTTAGGGTTTAGGGTTTAAGTATCAGTGCACTCGAGCCTCCTTGCGCCCTCAAGCCGTGAGCCACGAACTTTAGGCTGGCCGCCTGTCGTTTGCCCAAACTGGGGCATGTTTTGTTTGGGGGGGGGAGAGTGCCTATCACAAAGACGCCAGCTTTTTGGGGAAAAATTCAGGAGGACCCTTATGTGGGGAAATGCGCCCACGATCCTTTGACCTGAGGGCTTGGGTTTTTCAACTTGGGGCGGCCCCCTGGGCTCGCAACTTCCCGATGCGTTGCAAGGAGGCCATGCTTAGAGGGAACACTTGCTGCTATTTTAGGGTTAGGGTTTAGGGTGGTTTACGGTTTAGATCGATAATCCATAGCGATTTTGGCACCAGGTCTCCAGCATAACGATTCTTAGATTCTGGGCCCGGAACAAGTGGAGGCGTTCGGGAAGCAGTTGGAAGTGACACGCTGGAAGAAGGTAGTCCAGCAAGCACCTGAGTCGTCGAAAGATTGCAGATTCTACTGACAAGGGCCGTTACTTCCAATCCAGTCCTACACAAAGGTCATGAGGATTCTTCGCCTCGCAAGGAGTCAGGGCTCAAATAGAACCGACTCGATCTTCAACTGCATACGGGCAGTTCGAGCTAGGGCGGGCTTGGGGCATCACAACTCGCTGAATGGCAAACGTTTCTCCTGTGTGTTCCGGGCTTCTGCGAAAGGCTGAGGATTTTTGCTTGTAAGCCCAATTGCAGGGTTTAGGTCTCGGGAAGCCCAAAATCGCCCGGAAGGATGCCCTACTCCACCACCGACACCAATGCTCCGCTGCCGCCAGAAGGACGCCAAGGGAAACAGCTTCTTTAGATGGGCTCTTGTACCACGAAGCCTAGTGACTCATTGTCACTGAGTGTGAGTAGCCACGGTTCGTCAGCCGAGATTCAGGGACCTTAGACCCAAATTGATTGAATGGCTGCCAGCCCTTTTGGCTTCGGGACAGGAGCGGCTCTTAACTCGATTTGAAACCCTGCCTCTTCTTGCCAACAGCAAGGTTGGATCAGGGTTGCCCTTGCCCCATGTTGAAACCACAGGCCTCCCGCTCGACGTCTAAGACGTCAAGTCATTTGAAGACTGAACTGGAGCCTGAACTCCTTCGCGCAGTGCCACTTCACCGTGCGCTGGCTGGCTGGGGCAGGCACTGGGAGACCCCAGACAGTGGCATGTTCAATGTGGACCCAAAGAACTACAAGCTTAGCCAACCAAGCGAATCCTTGGATGTATTCCTCAGCCACGACTGGGCCTCGAGTGGAAAGCAAAAGTTCTTGGCACTGCTCATCGTTTACAACTCCCGTGCTGCTTTTCTGGCATGCCTTGTTGTCAGCGTCCTTGTGGGAGTGCTGCGTGGCTACAGCGTGCTGCCGGATGAGGGCTGGACCGTGGTACTTGGTCACGGAGCTTATGTGTTGTTTCTGGTTTTCTGGCAGCGCTTGCGGGCTTTCGTCTATCGGCCCGTGATGGCATTCCTAGACAAACTCTGCGTGGCTCAACATGATGAGGAATTGAAGCAGAAAGGCATCAAGGGTATCGCCGCCTTTCTTCTGAGCTCTCGGCAGCTCATGGTTCTTTTGACGCCACGGTACTTCACGCGTCTTTGGTGTGTGCTAGAAATTGCTACGTTCATGAAAGATCCGGGGCGGCAGAGGAGCATCCACTTCATGCCCTTGAAGACAGCTGCTCTGTTGCTTATGACCTCCGGATGTTGGTTTGTTTTGGCCATCGGCTGGAACCTATTTTTGTCCGGAGTTGCCAGACCCGCTGGCCTGGAGCCTTTGGAATCTGGAGAGGTTTGGAGCCGTGCACTGATTTTGACGGGACTGATGGTGCTGCTCACAGGTGCTGTGCTGCCCTTTGCGCTCTACTTGGGCATGGCTCTCGTTGCGGATTTGGAAAGAATCCCCCGTCAATTGGCAAACTTCCGCGTGGAGGACGCGGACTGTTTCTGCTGCTCGAACAACCACCGGCACCCGCACGACGGATCGAGGCTGCCGTGCGACCGGCAGCTGGTGCACAACACCTTGAAGCAATGGTACAATGATGTCGAAAGCACGGCTGACCATTTGGAAACATTCAGCAGGCTGGTCCGTGAGGAGTTGGCTCCCAATATCGCCTTGCTCGTTGGAGGCATCACATTGCCCCTCTACTATGCCGTACTCACCGTCGGTGCGAGCAATCTGCCTTACCTCGCAGATCACATCGCGCTGTGGATAGCCACTGTGCGAGCAGGCGTCTCCGGCTATGCTCTTCTTGTCTGGACTTTGCGGAGGGTCGTTGACTGGGGGACAGTGCCCTTGGCCAGCATGTTGTCTGTGTGGATCTCTCCTCCTGTGTGGAAAGCAGGCCTCCGGCTGCGAAACCGCTGGTGTGCCGTTGCGGTGGCGCAATCCGTCGTTGTTTTTGTAGTTGCCATGGTGTGGGCACCTCTGCAAACCGTCCTCGGCCTCACCCAAGACGATGACTTGCTTCCTGTGGCAGTGTTCCTCTTCTGGCTTGCGTTGATCCTGGCACTCCATTCCCCAAAATGTGGGAAGAAAGTGTTGGCATGGGCTTTGGGTGACAAGCCCTGCGACCCCATGCAAAAAGCGCCGATAGCAGCCAAGGATGACTCTGCTGTGGAGACCACCCTGGAGGCAAAGACAGCGAATGCCGAAGAAGACATGGGTCAAACAGCGGCCACGCAAGAAAAGCTGGCAAAAGCCGATGAAAGCATGCTTTCGGAAGAGATCTTCTCCACGTGATCCTGCATTGTGGGAACGCAGCATGGGGATTGCAGTCCCGTGGGCGAGGTGCGCCAAAGGCGCGCTTTGCGGCATGCTCTGCCTGATGTGCTGCAATAGGCTGATGCAGCAATTGTCCCAGTCCTGCGTTTGCTCAGTTCTGTGTCAATCTTCCCTCCTTTGCAATAAGTATATACTTAGCAACCCCTGAAGCCACAAATGTCGCTTGCGTTGTTGCTATGAGACCAAGGGGCTCTTGAGAAGCTGAGTTGCATGCCTGCGGCGGCAGTGCATTTTCCGGCTGGCAATGTTACATCTTTGTTTTTCCTGTCGGCCTCAGACGATTCTGACAGTTTTGCTCTCCAGAACCGGCAGACTTTCGGACCTGGAAAAGAACCGGCAGCACACCTCAACAAGCACAAATCGTTCTGCAATGTTCTGCATATGCCAGAGGAGCAAGACACCGCAAACCGCCTTATCTTCAAAGACTTGGTTCTAGATCACGGATGCCAAGCAAATCCCCTCCAGGATGCCAAACAGGCCTTGTGGACGTGGGCTGCCATTGGCCTAGGCCACTTGGATCAGTGCCGTAAAACCTAAGAGCTGAGGGATGATAAAGGTTAGGGTTTACGGTTTAGGGTTTAGGGTTTAGGGGTTAAGGGTGCTTGCTGAAGGGTCTCGGTTCTGTTGTTTCCATGTGACATGTTACATGCGTATAACAGGCAAGTACAGCCGTCATTGACATTGTGGTGTCTGCTGCTACTAGTAGCACGACTATATCGCATCTACATGCTTGTACTATAAAAAGGCAATAGTATGTGTATATACACACATGCACACAACCCCACCCCCTGATGTACCCACATTTCTTGCGTTGTTGCATGGATGGGACTCTATCTGGGAATTATCTTCTGCCCCTGGACTCATGTGGGAGTTGTTCTATTGTATGGCCCTGTTCTTTGGCTTCCTTCTTTTGTAAGGAATATACTATAGCCAGAAAGTCAGGAGCCAGAAAGTCAGGAGAGTAAAGTAGAACAACTCCCCATTTGTTGTTTCTGGTCCTGGATGTTGAAGGTACGATGTTTAAGTCCAGGCCATGTCCCAGCAGGTCTTGTAAGTGTAGTACACCAGGCATATCAGTGACATAGCAACATCGTTTGTAGAACACAGTCTTGCAAAAAAGCACGGTGTAAAGTCCAGGATGCTCGGGGCGGGTTAAGGCTGTGGCGGCTGTGGATATGGCTTGATTCTTCATGGCTGAAGAGCCGAAGGGTGGAGGAAGTTTTTGTAAGGACTTTGTGGTGGGGACCCCTAAACCCCAAGCCCGGAAAGCTGCGGATCGACTTGAGCAAGTGCAAGGGTCCGAAGATCAGAAGATGGGTGACGGAATAAATTTTCGATTCATATCATTGGATAGAATATTATCTGATGATTTTGAGAATATGAATCTCTTTTCATTGGTTCTTTTGGATGAATGAATCGATCATATTCGTATTAAAGATTCGAATATATCTTGGTAAGGAATATCCCTATAAAAGGCTACGGGCTCGACCCCTATTTTCGCTCTGCGGCCACCCCGTCGGATGCCCCGCCTCTTCTTCCGGTCCATTTGGCTGCTTGTGAGGGCCTTGCAGGGGGATCCTGAAAATTCCGGGAATTTTAACACTTTTTGTCTAAAAATCCTGGGAATTTGGGGAATCACCCGGAGCTGAAAATTCCCGGAATTTTAGGAATTATCCGGATTGAGGTTTGGGCTTGCCGGGTTGGATTTAAGGTGCCAGCGCAACAGTGATGACGTGGGTGCCCCTTCACCTTCAAGGAAATCTCTTGGTCCAGGGTAGTTCCGATGACGGTCGCCGCCCGCCAGCTGTGTAAGGGGGTTCGGCCTCACGATCACATATCAGCAACAGCTCTCGAAAAACCCTAGGAATTTGAATTCCGGGAATTTTCGGGATCCCCCGGGTTCAGGGTTTTACGCTTTACGGTGTAGGGTTTTGGGGTTTAATAGAAATTGTATAGGGTTTGTGTCCGGAGTTTTGTCGTGTTTTGGGGGGGTTTTGTTTTTTGCTTTTGCTGTAATGGTTTGGGTTCTGTCGGGTGTGGTGGGGGGTGGGTGGTTTTGGGGTGCTGAGGGGTTGGGTGCTGAAAGGCTGGGGTTTTGGGGGGTTTTCCCGAATGCCCGTGGTGGTGGTCCCGTGGTGGTGGTCCGTGGTCCCGTGGTGTTCGTCGTGGTGGTCCCCAGCGTGGTGGTGGTCCCGTGGTGGTGGTGCTCCTTTGGTAGTGGTGGTCTGTCGTGGTGGTGGCGGTGTCCGTGGTGAAGGTGGTGGTGGTGGTGGTGGTGGTGGTCCCTGGTGGCCGTCGTGGTGGTCCCGTGGTGGTGGTCCCATGGTGGTGGCCGGGTGGCGGTGGTCCGTGGCGGTGGTCCGCGGTGGTGGTCTCGTGGTGGTTGTTCCGTGGTGGTGGTCCTGTGGTGGTTGTCTCGTGGTGGTGGTCCCGCGGTGGTGGTCCCGTGGTGGTGGTCCCGTGGTGGTGGTCCGTGGTGGTTGGTCCGTGGTGGTGGTCCGTGGCGGGGGTCCGTGCGGGTGGTTGTGTTGGTGGTCGTGGTGGTGGTCTCGTGGTGGTGGTCTTGTGGTGGTGGTCTCGTGGTGGTGGTCTCGTGGTGGTCCGTGGTGTGGGATCTTCTTTTCAGGAATGCTTGGGTCATTTGAATTTCGATTCATAGAGGGGATTCTATAGGGCCATCGAAATCCAATGTCTTGATACCATCGCAATATTCTTGGATCTATAAGAATGACTTTGGAATTTTCTTTTCATTCGAATTCTTTGTAGGATATCTTTCGCGTAGGATTATGGATCGAATCTATTTCTTGAATAATGATGGATATTATTGGAGGAAATTGAAATCCTATTTCGTCTCATCAGAATATTTTTTGAATCGGTGGTTCGTCTCACTTTTGATTATTTGTATTTAGGAATCTTCGATTATTCTTATTCTTTTTTCGTCTTTATGGGATGATTTGTAATTGGGGGTGATGACGGATTTTTAAGCACGTCGAGGCATCTTGGAGAATTCGAAATTCATCTTGCTCTCGTGGATGAGGATTGATTCCCTTTCATTTGATAAGCGCACATAACCCTTGGATGATGAATTTCATTTATAGAATAAATTTCCGGATTCGA
>CAJNDS010001429.1:0-19129 GCA_905221605.1 Symbiodinium natans
TATCTTCTTTATCCCCAAATCCTCGATCTTTTCGGTCGCCACTATACGACTTGTATGGTTGCATGAGAATTGAATGTTCAATATTTTTCGATGTATGGTCTAGACGGATAGCAGACCCAAATTTGAATCCGAAATTTGATTTCTTACGATTCCGGATCCCGACCGGTGGGCATTCTCCTCATGAATATCCCTCTTCTTCGTCAAAATCATTGGCGTCGATATTTATATTTCGTCTCGATTTTGTTTTTAAATTTCCCTTTTCTCGTTTATTTCAATCAGATATCAAGAATATGTCTTGAACAAATTTGATAAATTAATGAAATCTTTCTTGAAAAGATGAATCTCTATCGATATCCAATACGATCTATTTCATATTCTGGTTGCTATCGGATAGCCCAATTCATTAAGGATGATATATTAAGGGTGATATATTAAATTCATTCATGAATATAATAGGAAATTTCTTTTTGATAATTATGCCCAAATTATTTCTTCATGTGTTGTCGGCAATCGTGAAATTATTTCGTTCCTCATGCGTCAAAGAGATTGTCGATTTATATCGTGGATATTCATGAAGCTTAGTTCAGGGTGGTTGTGAATTTTCAAATATTGTAAATCCTATGATCGTTTGCCTCTTGGTTATCCTTATATTTTCTAGAATCCGATATTCTTTTATTATATCATTAATGAGAATATGAACCTTCTCTTTCTTTTTCCATTTAATATTAAATGTCTTTTCATGCTTAAATTGTTATTTGAAAATATTGAAATCTCTTGTGCCATTGTATCGAAGATCCAAAATAGAAATAGAAAGAATTAGAATTGATTTGTTGCTTCCAGCAGCGGAGTTTAAAAAACAATAGAAGTTCGATAGTGCTCATGCAAATACGCCCTAAGTTCATCAAATCGTTAAAAATCCAATGCCGCGCATGAGCAAAGAAGAAATATGAAGTAGATACTTTTCCGTAGCGCAAGCAAAGCTAACAGTGAGACAGGCTGCAATGACTATCACCACGACGTCATGGTTTTGAAAGTTGCAAATGAGTATATATATATATATAAAGAATATAGTAAATATATCGTATGGCGCCCAAGGCCGCCGACTCGCAAATACAAGGCTGCCTACTCCCAAACACATTCATAATTTATAATCGGCAGCGTATAACCGATTGATCTTGGTCTTTCTTTTAATTCTTTCCTAATATCTAAATGAAAGATCATGATTTTGGTCCTTCTTTGAATTCCATTTCAATATCTAATCGAAAGAGCGAGATATGTGCTTAATTTTAATTTGAGTTCTATCTTAATATATCAAATAAATTAATGATATCAAAAAATTATAGAAGAAATCATATTAATCCATGTTCTATTAAGAAAATATAACAAATATCAAAAATTCGGCAAAAATTGAAAATTTCGCAGAGACTTTCTGAACTTATCCAAAAAATTAAAAAAGTCTTAACCATTAAAAATTAAAACACTCATCCTATAAAATGATCTAAAGCCCTGATCGGCATCATAAAAATCAATAACATGCACTATTACACCATCATGCTCTATTGCACTATTATACACCATGGCAATATGGCAATTGTAACCTGGTTAATTCTATAGGATTCTTAGGCGTTGGGTTTTGTGAGGGATCTGGCCGGACTACAGGGAGGAGAGAGTATAGAGAGAGAGAGAATGTAGGGAGAGAACACGAATAGAGAGAGAGAATAGAGAGAAAGAATAAAGAGAGCGAGGGTCCGACTTATGATTTAGGGACTTCAATAGGGGATCCTTCATTTTATTCTGTAGAGAAGAGGAAGTGCTGGTCCCCTCTTTTGTTAGTGCGGTCTATATAGTGGTTCTCTATTCGATTGCATTATTTGTCTAGTGAATCTCTGCTCCACTGCGTTGTGATTTTTATAACGGTTTTCTATTCTATTGCACCGTGAGTTTTGAAACGGTTGTCTACTCCACTACACTTGGATTTTGATAATGATTCTCCGACACCTGCATTCAAGACCATCCTGATGTCCAATCGAAAGGTTATGATCCTGGATCTTCTTTGATCCCTATTCGAAGATAATCTACCACACCTCAAATATATCATCAAGGTATCACAAGGGAGGACTCGAGACTTTTGCTCGAAAACCCCCCGACACAAAGAGACGTAAGCGCATGCTCGAAGGTCAACCACAAGATCATGATTTTGATCCTCCATTGAATCGCCAATCAAATAATCATCCGAAAAGATCTTAGATATCTTTGGAATCCTATTATATAATATCCAATTAAACGATCATGATTTTGGTCCTTCCTTGAATTCTTCCCAATCAAGAGATCATGGTTTTGATCCTTGAATTCCATCCTAATATTCAAAGATTATGGATTCGGCCTACCCTTGAATTCCAGCCTGAGACCAATCGAAAAATCATGATCTTGATAATTTATAAGATAATCTCTAAGATATCATATCCATCCTAATCTTGATCTTCCTTCAAATCTAATTTAAGACCCAATCGAAAAATCATAGGCAATCATAATATAGATCCTAATTTGAATTCCATCCTAATATCCAATCGAAAGATCCTGATCGTGGGCATTGAACCCCCCAAAGATCCTGATCTTGACCCTTCCTTGAATATCGCCCTATTTTTCAATCGCCAGATCATGATCTTATGATTTCTCCATCCTAACCTTCAATCGAAAGATCATAATAGAATCTAGATATCCTTTGAATCCTATCATAATATCCAATCAAAAGACCATGATTTTGATCTTTCCTTCAATTTCATCCTAATGCCCAAAGATTCTGGTCTTGGCTCATCCTTATGTTCCAACCTAAACTGAATCGAAAGATCATGATCTTGATAGGTTCTTCCTTGAAATCCAAATCCTAATTTGAATTCCATCCTTATATCCAATCGAAAGATCTTGATCTTAATCCTTCCTCGAAATTCGTCCCATTTCTTCATGCCCGATCTTATGGTTTTTGCGTCCCCAATTTTCAATCGAAAGATCATAACTGATCGACCTTCCTTCAATCCCATCCTAATATCCACTCGAAAGATTCTGATCCTGGGCCTTCCTTGATCCCCATTCGACAGTCCTTCAAAAAGACGTCCGCAACGCATTCAATGAGGTCGTGAATTTCTGCAAGATTGCCGGGCGCGCGCGCCGGCGTCTGCTCATTTTGCTCACTTTTGCTAGGGGGATAGCACCCATCTCGTATACGGGGATAACTTGGAAGGCTCGCATCGAGGACAATGCTTGGAAAGAAGCCTGGGCAAACCGCTCATTTGAGCGCAATGGTTGCAGAGCCGCCTTCCCGATCGCTGCGGGGGCTTGGGAACCTAGAATTCAGGCACCCGTCTACGACGCCGAGACAAGCAAAACATGGGCGCCACGATGGGGCATCTTTGTTGGGTCAGAGTTTTGGAGTCAACGCCAAACTGAGATAACTGTGCTTTTATGAGAATTTCTGCACGGAAGCAACGGGATTTGGGGTGACTGTGCTTCTATGAGAATTTTCGCACAGGGGGGACTGTGCTTCTGAGGTGTTTCGCACAGAGAAGCAGCGGGGTTTTGGATATGAAGTTTCGCAGAGAAGCAAGCGGGATTTTGGGGGGGGCTGCATCCCATTACCCTTCGGCGAAGGGGGCTTCGAAGCCTTCGAAGCCTTCGAAGCCGAAGGGTCGAAGGGGGGGGGGAGGGGGGGGGGGCTGAAGGTCCGAAGGCTTCGAAGGCTTCGAAGGTGAGGACGAAGGCTTCGAAGGCTTCGAAGGGTGAGGACGAAGGCTTCGAAGGCTTCGAAGGGTGAGGACGAAGGGCTTCGAAGGCTTCGAAGGTGAGGACGAAGGGGGCTTCGAAGGCTTCGAAGGCGAGGACGAAGGGGGGGGGGGCTTCGAAGTCTTCGAAGGTGAGGACGAAGGGGGCTTGGAAGGCTTCAAAGGCGAGGACGAAGGGGGGGGGGTTCGAAGGCATCGAGGTGAGGACGAAGGGGGCTTCGAAGGCTTCGAAGGCGAGGACGAAGGGGGGAGGGGCTTCGAAGGCTTCGAAGGTGAGGACGAAAGGCTTCGAAGGCTTCGAAGAGGTGAGTGACGAAGGGGGAGGCTTCGAAGGCTTCGAAGGTGAGGACGAAGGGAGCTTCGAAGGCTTCGAAGGGGATGACGAAGGGGGCTTCAAAGGCTTCGAAGGCGAGGACGAAGGGGGAGGGGCTTCGCAGGCTTCGAAGGTGAGGACGAAGGGGGCTTCGTCCTCCCTTCGAAACCTTCGAAGCCTTCGAAGGCCCCTTCGTTCTCATGAGCCGAAGGGGGGCTTCAGACCTTCAGCGCGAAGGGGCTTCGAAGCCTCCCCTTCGACCCTTCGCCTTCGAAGGCTTCGAAGGCTTCGAAGGCTTCGAAGGCTTCGAAGGCTTCGAAGGGGAGGACGAAGCCCCCTTCGCAACTGAAGCCCCCCCTTCGTGAAGGTCCTCGGATCCTGCCTGATTTTGGGGGGAACTTGCTTCTATGAGAATTTTCGCACAGAGAAGCAGCGGGATTTTTGGGGTGACTGTGCTTCTATGAGAATTGTTGCACAGAGAAGCAACAGGATTTTGGGGTGACTGTGCTTCTATGACGCTGGATCGTGTGAAGGGCCTCCAATAATGTAGGGGTATATTCTCTCGAAAAAGTCCGGGCTCAATGTTGGATCGCCCTAAGAGACAATTTCCCTGAGTAAGTGGAAGGCAATATGCTTAGTGGGCAGTTGCTGGACAGCGTCGGCCATCCACAACTCCCTAATCTTAGCGGCAAGGAAAGTTTTGCCAAATGTAGCAATCCCATGAACCGGTGTCTTCAAGATGGCAAGTTCAGATCCAGTGACGACCCTAACCCCAAGAGTTTGGAACCTTGAGATATCTCCCCCGAAATTGCTCCCCCGCGAGAAGGTAGAGGGTACACGAACCGTTCCGACAAGCCTATTTTAGATTTAAAGGCGTTCAGAACATCTTCCACCTCTCCCGCGTTGTATCATCGGCAAATTCTTGTTAACTTATCGTGACGAACAGGGAATGTAAGTCTTTCAAGTTGTCGATCTTGTTTACTTGGTCTCTAGACGTCAGAGCCATAGCCATGTTGTACGGCTTGTCCCAGGCTACAAGCAGATTGTGCCGACTTTGGAGGCATCTGCGGTTCAACACCTCACTGCTTTCCTGCCAATCAGCCAAGATGAGTTCCGTAATCCCGAATATTCCCTAAATCAATCCCAGATCTTGGATCGTTTAAAGTTCGGTTTTCAGACCTTGTTCGATGGTAGCACTTTGAGTGTCCAGGTTCTTCTTCGGTCAGTTGCTACGCCGGGGTTCGTGGTTGCACCAGGCTCCTTCTCCCATTTCGTGGTTTATTGTATTCCAACGCTGCATTTGTGGATGTTGTCAGTCTGCGACTGGGAATGCAATGATTTGACGAGGGAGATGTTTGCCCTTATTGCAATCATGCGTTGGACCCATATGGGCACCATATCCTTGGATGCATTCGCTAGGGCTGCAAAAGTGGGATTCATAACAGCTTACGCAACACTGTCTTTCGAAATGCGTGCCTTGCTGGTTTGAACCCACCCTATTTTGGAGGCTATTGGTCTTCTGCCGGACGATCCGACTTGTCGACCAGCCGATGCATTAATCTCGGCACCCCCTACCCTTCGGAAAAGTTCTTGGTTTAAGTATCCTCGAGTTGTGTTGGATCAGCGGTGACTAGTCCTTTTCAATCTTCAGCCTTAGTTACTAATGCCACTGGGGCATTGCCGGCTGCGTCCCAATATGCCCAGCGTAAGCGCGCGCGCACGCGGCTGTCGCTGCGAAGTGCGCGGCGGTTAATCTCGGCTTCGAACCCATCGTCTTTGAGAGTTTGGGTGGTCCTTGAACAAGGGGCCCGGGATTTGTTAGTTAGTGTGTGTGATCGGGTCGACGAGCGCTGTCTGCGTGCGGCGGGATGTTCTTTTCAGGAATGCCTGGGTCGTTTGAACTTCGATCTATAGAGGGGGCTCCATAGGGCCATCGAAATCGAACGAATGCTTCGGATGGGACATTTAACGGATCCTGATGCCGTCACAACCTTCTTGGATCTATGTGATTGATTCATGAATATTCCTTTTCACTCGAATTCTTTGCAGGATGCCCCTCGCGCTGGATCATGGGTCGAGCCTAACTTCTGAATACGATGGATATTTGTGGAGATTGAAATCACGCTTCGTCTCTCCAGAGCTTTTGGGAGCCGAAGCTTCCTACACTAGAACACTTTTTTGATTTCGGTGATTTGTCTCACTTTTGATTCTTTGCATTTGGGAATCTTCGGTTCTTCTTATTACTTTTTCGTCTTTCTGGGATGCCTCGTAATTGGGGGTGGTGGCGGGCTTTTAAACACCTCCAGGCGTCTTGGAGTGTTCGAAACTCTTCTTGTTTTCGTGGTTGTGGATTCCCTTTCATTTGCTTGGGCGCACATGCCGCCTGTATGATGTGTTTCATAAAATTCGTGCTATGACTACCACCACGACGTCATGATTTTGAAAGTTACAAATCAATCAATTAATAAATAAATAGATATATATATATATATATATATATATATATAAAGAGTATAGTAAGTATATCGCATGGCGCCCAAGGCCGCCGACTCGCAAACGCATCGCTCGCAGAACACAAGACGGCGCCCAAGGCTGCCTACTCGATCCTAGGTCCTAGACCTTCCTTGAACCCCATTCGAAGTTGAATCGAAAGATCATGGTTTTGATCCTTCTTTGAATCGCCAATCCACTTGTCATCCAAAAAGGTCTTAGGATATCCTTTGAATCCTATCATAATATCGGGGGCAAAAAATAAAAATCTTGATCCTTCCTTGAAATATCATTCTATATAAACGATAGATCATGATCTTGATCCTTCCTTGAATTCCAGCCTAATACCCAAATAATATGGCCTTGGTCCTTCCATGAAGATATTCGTATGAAACCCAAAATAAAGGGCGCAAGAGATTTCTACTCTCAAGAATATCAATTGTTCTTAGAATTCCATCAAAGTATCCAATCAAAAGATCTATCATTATTTATTAATCAATCTATCGAAAATCTTTCAATAACATATGACGATATAAGATGGAAAATCCAAATTCCCCTAAACTCCACATAGAAAACGACCCAAGCGACTTTTCCATCTTTATATTCTTCGTAAAATAACCTAATCCGGAAAACCATAATGATCCATAAACAAAAAATATTCATTATTTCATTTAAGAGTTCGAATCTAAAGAATTAATTTAGATGATTTCATTTCTCGAGCCGACATTACTCTGATTTGTTCATATCGGACAATTAGAGAACAAATTCGAGGAAGATTAATAACCATTGGAGATAGGGAGATCGATCCCATTTCTTTACGACTTGGCCTCGAAGTACTCGAAAAAATAGATATATATCTTCTTTATCCCCAAATCCTCGATCTTTTCGGTCGCCACTATACGACTTGCATGGTTGCATGAGAATTTGAATTTTCAATATTCTTCGATATATGGTCTAGATGGACACACGACCCAAATTTGAATCCGGAAATTTGTTTTCCTACGGTTCCGGACTCCGAATGGTGGGCATTCTCCTCATGAATACCCCTCTTCTTCGATAAAATCAATGGCGTCGATATTCATATTTCGCCTCGATTTGTTTTAGTTTCCCTTTTCTCGTTTGTTTCAATCAGATATCAAGAATATGTCTCGAACAAATCTGATAGATCAATGAAATCTTCCTTGAACGATGAATCTATATCAATATCCAATGCGATCTATCTCATATTCTTGCTGCCTATCAACTCGTTGAGGAACGGCGCGCGGTGGGGGTTTCGACGCTCTCGCTGTGGTTTCGCGCGAATTCCGCTGCGTTTCGATGCTCCCGCTGGGGTTTCGCGCGAATTCCGTTGCATTTCGATGCCAGGCCTCTTCTGGGGGGGCCACTTAGGTTGCCGACCGCAACGGCGCAAGCGGTGGGACGGGTCCTTGGTTTCGACGCTCCCGCTGTGGTTTCGCGCGAATTCCGTTGCGTTTGGATGCTCCCGCTGTGGTTTCGTACGAATTCCGTTGCCCTTCGATGCTCACGCTATGGCTTCGCGCGAATTGCGGCTTGTGGCCTCTTCAGGCCTCTTCTGGGGGGGCCACGTAGGTTGCCGACCGCGCGGTGAGACGGGGCCTTGGTTTCCTGCTGTGGTTTCGCACGAATTCTGTTGCGTTTCGATGCTGCCGCTGTGGTTTCGCGCGAATTCCGGCCTCTCGTGGCCTCTTCAGGCCTCTTCTGGGGGGGCCACTTAAGTTCCCGACCGCAACGGCGCGCGCGGCAAGACGGGGCCTTGGTTTCGACGCTCCCGCTGTGGTTTCGCGCGAATTCTGTTGCGTTTGGATGCTCCCGCTGTGGTTTCGTGCGAATTCCGTTGCTTTTCGATGCTGGCTGTGGTTTTGCGCGAATTCCGGCCTCTCGTGGCCTCTTCAGGCCTCTTCTGGGCGGCCCACTTAGGTTGCCGGCAACGGCGGCCTTGGTTTCGTGGTTTCGCGCGAATTCCGTTGCATTTCGATGCTCCCGTTGTTGTTCGCACGAATTCCGTTTTATTTCGATGCCCCCGCTGTGGTTTCGCGCGAGTTCCGGCCTCTCGTGGCCTCTTCAGGCTTCTTCTGGGGGGGCCACTCAGGTTGCCGACCGCAGCGGTAAGACCACCTGGGATAAAAACACAGGGTTTAGGGGGGGTTGGGTTGAGGGTCAACCCTGCGGCTGGGTGCCGGGGGTAAGTATTATGGGGGTCCGATTTTGGGGTTCAGCATCATGAGCATCAGCTGGGTCTTTTGGCCCTCAAATTCCACACGCGTGCAAAGCCGAATCCCCTAGTGGTTGGCGTCTTTTTGACCTCCAAGGGAATTCGGCCCCCCCACGAACTTTTGCACTTTTTGTGCCCGGGAGTGTCGGTGCTCTTCTGGCCTTCTTTGGCCTTTTCTGACCCGTCTACGCCGGCATAATAGATAATCTATTCTTTGATAATTATACCCAACATATTTCTTGACGCATTGCCGGCAATCGTGAAACCATTTCGTTCTTCATTTGTCAAAGAAATTGCCGATTTACATCGTGGATGCTCATGAAGCTTAATTCAAGGTGGTTGTGGAATTTTCAAGTTTTGAAAATTCTATGATCATTTGCCTCTTGATTATCCTTGTGTTTTCTAGAATCCGATATTTCTTCTAGTATATCATTAATGAGAATATAAATCTTCTCTCGCTTTTCGATTTAATTTTTAATTTCTATGCATGCTTAAATTAGTATTTTGAAAATAGAAATGTCTTGCGTCATTATATCGGAGGTCCAAGCTAGAAATAGAAAGAATTAGAATTGACCCGTTGCTTCCAGCAGCGGTGTTTAAAGAAAAACAGGAGCTCGATAGTGCTCATGCAACCACGCCCTAAGCTCATCAAATCGTGAAATTTGAAACGCCGCGCATGAGCAAGGAAGAAATATGAAGCAGACACTTTTTGCGTAGCGCAAGCAAAGCTAATAATGAGACAGGCTGCAATGACTACCACCACGACGCCATGATTTTGAAAATTACAAATCAAAAAATGCATGTAAAGAGTGTGATAAGTGTATCGCATGGCGCCCAAGGCCGCCGGCCCAAGGCTGCCCCCCAAACACATTCATCGGATAATCTGAAATAGCCCAGGACAACTTCTGAATCCGCTCGACCGATCTTTTCGTAATCTTTCTGGCACTAAAGGCGGCCAACACGCAATTTTTCTGGCACCAATAGCTAACGTCGAACCATGGCGCTCATGGCGGCTGCTCCGGATGTAGCTAGATATTGAAGCCATCTTTGTCCATTAACAAGATTCAACGCCCAAGATTCTTGTTCATAAGGACCTCGAAGAAGGCGTAATTCATCTGACAAACAAATAAGGTTCAAGTACAACAACAGGCAACTAAATTATGAAATTCGGAAGACTTCCTGAAGAAACGACCAAGTCTCTATATTCTCAGAAAATCTTGAGTGCCAGGTCTAGGGTCGGAGGCAATTCTACAATCAGAAGATGAACATTCTTATTTTTCTAGACATCTTTCACCATTCATCATTCAAATAGATAGAAAATGAAGGCTCAAAATAACAGTACTTCTCGACAAATAACATTCTGCGTAAACACTTGTCCGTGGCAACGCCCTTGCCCAGAACAATTGTCAGCTAACACACGAATATGAACAATTCCTCCCATACATAAGAGTGCCACCATTGGCCATGAGCAAACACCGGTAGCGGCAGGTAAAGCTCGCATCCTGAGAACCGAGTGAACGAAAAATAAGGATGATCTGCATAACGACAATATTGACAATTAAGAAATGGATATAAGAACGATTGTCCTTGAGCCTTATTGGATCTAATAGCCCAAACCAGCCGGACGAGAAATTGTCGCCGAATAATCTTGCTACCGCCGGGCTTTGGTGTCTTGTATGGGGCTTGGAATATTACTTGTGTCATGTGGAGAGAAAGCTACGACCGGTTTGTAGAAGGAGGGAACGACGCAGGGATCGTCGTCGTATGAGTAGGCTTTGTGGGGTTTTCTTCATAGTCTTGGTATTTGTCTACGGTGTTTGTCTTGGACGGAAAGTTCTTTGGTTGTGGGATAAAAGACGATGGCATCAGCGGGATAGGAAAGGCAAGATTCATCTTTCGTATGGCGGAATTTGGGTCCAACCCCATCATTTATTCTATCTGCACCACTTGCGCTCGTGTTCCTCTTCTGCTTGGGGAATGATCTTGTGTGAACATTCGACCTAATAACCCCGTGTCGTCGTAGAGGGAGGTGGCAATGAGACTGCTGGTAAACAGCGCGCGCGTAGAGCGTAGACGGAGCTTCTCATGTTTCCTAAGACCGTGTGCGGGCAGAATAAGCAAGGTCAACGTCGTGACCAAGCCGTTGCGTTTATTCGAAGCTTGCTTTCTCGCTGGAGGATTGGGGAACGGCGGGGATTGTGGGATGAAGCAGTCATGGCAGTGCGCAAACGCGGACCGGGCCGATCGCAAGACAACACTTCGGAGCGGAGGGAAGCGGATGTGTGTCGTTTAGTGTCCCTTGGTTGTCCCGGACAAGCTGCTAAATGCTCGGCATCCCCTGGACTGGCGGAGTATAATGAAGTCGTCAAACACAAGCTTCTGGCCAAATTTCCCCCAAATCCTAATGTTGCTTTGCCTCACTTAGTGCAAGCGTAACCGCTTGCTCCCGAAATTCCTTTGGATGTGGTGTTCAAGTCGTTGCGATCTTTCCCAATAGGATCTGGACCGGGTCCTGATGGTCTGAGAGCGGATTTCTTAAAGGGAATCATAGGACAGTCGTTGGATTCGGAAGTTCTGCATGTTCTGCGTCAGTTCCTTCAAATATTCGTGGATGCGGAGGTTCCGGATACGTTGCAACCATGGTTGGCAGGAGGGAGTCTTGTCCCGTGGCGCTGGACCGCGATGCTCGCCCAATAATAATGGGACAAATATTTCGCAAGCTGGCCTTTAAGTGCACGTTTCGTTTGGACGCTGAAGGCATTAAGATGCGATTACTTCCTCATCAACTGGCGGTGGCGGTGGCAGGGGGTGCTGAGACCTTCATTCATTCGGCCAGGGATTGGATTGTTTAGAACAAACGGGGGGAAGATAAGATTCTCTTGCAAAAGGACATCAATAATTCATTCAACACTATTCTTCCTTCAATCTTTTTGGAAGAGTGTAGACAGTATGCGCCCGCTTCCTCTCGTCTTGCTACATGGTGCTACGGGTCGGCTTCCCACCTGGTTTACGAAGGGTCCATGTATGCTAGTACTAGAGGACAACAGGGATGTCCGATGATGATGGCTTTATCTTATCTGGCACGTAAACGACATGCAGAGGAAGCAACGGCAGACACCGGAATCAATTTCCCGTTCCCAGCCGGAATATGCCGATGACGGCTTCTGTCGGGGAAGGGCGCAAGATGTCCTTCGGTACTTTCGAGGAGAGATTCGATTGGGGGAAAAGTTCGGTCTGAAGTATGACCTCTCCCAATGTACGGTTTATCTGTTATCAGGATATGGTTTCAGGGGGGATATTTCAGGATTCCAGGAGCTCGGGGTTCAGATACGGACGGGGTGCGATGTGCAGATATTGAAAATTCCCGTGTCGGGGCAATAGACGTTCATGCAGGAAATCTGTGAAGCCAGGCAGGAGCATCTCCTTTAGGGTTTTGGAGGGATTGCGCAGATCAAACATATGGCTTTTCATCTCCTTCAACAATGTATGGGATTCTGCCAACTGCAGTATCTTGCGAGAACGTCCCCCCGTCAATTTTTGGGCCCATTGTTCGAATGGTATGAACAACGATATCGCTAGGCTTTCGAAGCGATTGTAAGGCGTACACTCCCTGATCATTCATGGCGGCAGACGACACTACCTCCTAATTTGGGAGGTTTAGGACTTATGATGGAGAGTATCCCTATTTCGGATTCTATTTGCTATCGTTCCGACATTTTTACTTGGTGACTTCTAGGTTCGTGCAGGATATACGTGAAACCCTTGTCCCTGCGCGTCCACATCATTCGTTATTGGGATGGACGGTGGCTACTCAGAGATTGGAAGCCTTATTCCCGATGTGGCGGGTTGACTTTCAGAATTCCCAGGTTCAGCTTCGGCAAAAAGATCTCATGTCCCAGGCCGAAGATATGTCTCATCGCGATTTCGAGGGATTGCTTCCACCCCAAGAGCAATTGCGGCTTCGATGCTTCACGGGATGTTGGGTTGACGGCTGGGTCCGATGTATCCCAAGTCTAGCTTTCGTCAATTATCTTTCCAATGTTACATTCTCAGATTCGATATCCATGCGACTTGGATTGCTATTGTTTGATACTGACGAAACATGTCTACAATATCCTCAAATTTCGGATCAATACGGCCATCATAATTTGATGTATATCATGATTGGCAAAATGGGATTGCACAATTGCATCCATGACGAGGTATATCGTCTTTTATCAAGAGATTTGGGATTGAAATTTGAACCATTGGGGTTGTTATCTGACGAACCGGATAGGAGGCCAACCGACTTTCTGACTATCCCCTCTACTCTTTGTTGACAATCATCATGGAATTTTCTCCCACGGATAACGATTGACTTTGCGATCGTCTCGCCTTTTCGGGCCGCTTAGGGACGCTCGGCCATTGAGGATCATGCTGCCCTAAACGACGTAACCAGGGCCCTCAAGTTAAGTGTCATGAACAGGGGATCGGATTCGAGCCAATCATTTTTGACCATGCGGGGGGTTTGAATCAGGAAGGTGCTCGATTAGGGGAATCTCTATATAAGGCGATTGATGGTCCTAATAGACGTCCCGCAGGCCGAATCCGACACTTGCTACAGGAGAAGATTTCTATCGCTCTCCAACGTTATATCCATCATTGTTTGTCACGGAGGCGTGCGGGATGCTAAGGCCATATCGATTCTGGGCCTCTCGGATTCGTGTTCGATTAATTCCCACGCAGACGCGATATCTATTCTGATCAGGACATCCCCCCAGCGCAGGTGAGCTATGATGATTGATGGCAGCTGTGAGTGCTTGGGGCCTTAATGATTTAGAAATTCATTTCTCCCTTGGGAGCAGAAGTCTCTTGAATTGATGATTTTAGTTTTGCGATTGGTTTTCGCCTTTCTGGGATATCCTATATAATTGGGGGCGATGATTGGTTTTTAAGCACGACGGGACATTTTGGAGATCACGAATTTTTCGTTATCTTTTGTTTTGCTTTAGATTGATTCCTGGATTGGTATTTTTGGGAGTAGAAGCCTCCCTCCCCGGTAATATAAATATACTTATCTTTTCCTACGCCCGTGAGCACCAATACATCTAAGGCTCGAAGAGACATGACTATCCCTAAATATCTAATACCATTATAGAGTCCATACCTCATATAGAGCGGAACATCATGATCAAGATACCAAAATATCCATACATAATAATAAATTAGAGAATGAATCGGGCCCGGGACGAAATATTAGAAGTATTCAATTAAAAAAGATGCCAAAATCCCGCAAGAAAACTTATTTATTTCCTCTAATTCTACGATTGTATCATCAAGAAATTTTGAAAAGATAGATTCATTAAACTACCCCATCCATCATTTCCAAGTGTAAGAAAAAATCGCGAAGCCAAGCGCCGAATATTATCCTCGTCTACTAATAACCGGCAAGCTCATTATAGAGAGCAACGCAATAGAGCAAGATCCGACATTTATATCAATTAAATATCGTGAATCTCCAATAGAACAATATGGTCAATATCGACCGATGCTTACAAGAAATAAGGTCAATTCCATAATGGAAAACATTTATCGAAAATCGTCTCCCAACAGCTCCGAACGACTCAGTATACTCTAGTAAAGCAGAATCTACCCATGGGCAATAGTCACTGTAACCGACCAGAATATTTCTCGTGGTAAGGAGATAGAGAAGCCAAAACTCGTGCGACACGTACGACCGCCCGGAAGCAATGTAGTAGCCAAGCCAGACCAAACACAAATTGCCCGAATCTCCCAATACCATTGAACGTAATGCAAAAGAAATTTCAAAGATTTATCGGAGCCGCCAAAATCATCCACGAAGAAAAAATAGCGTCTCGATTGTCGAAGACACGCGCCAACTCCAGCTACGTGTGCAACCGGGCGGGATAATCATGCATGAGCGCCGCCGCACGAATGGCTTCGCTTCTTCGTGCCCAGGGTGATAGTTTCGTTCGGCGCGCAACTCGCACGTTCAGTGAACAGTCGCATTAAAAGCTCGGGGTAGCAGTAACCCATAATCGGCGACAGTCCCCCACTCCTCGCCAAGCATTCTTAACTTACACACGCTTCAAAGCGAGTTGTTCGGCTACAACGTCGGCATACCAGACACGAGAGTCTTCCCAGAGTTCGGGCGCAAATGTATCCCATAAGTAAGGGGAGTCGGCAACCTCGCAACAAATCAGAATCATCGTTAGGAAGTGTCGGGCTCGCGCGGCCGTTGCCACAGCGAGCGCGTCGCGCAGCACAGCATGATAGTGTTCCGAGTCGCACAGGGCCCTCCACTGTCCGCAAATGTTCGCATCCGCAGGTTCCCGGCTGCGCGAGGTTGCGCGAGTAGAAGCAAGAAAAGGTAGTACCGCTCGCCTTCTGTTGGGGCCACATTCGCTAGTCGCCCGATCACTTTACAGCCAGCAATGTGGCTTCGTTTTTTCCATGCCCTCGCAGAGCGGTCCCAAACGCACTTGCTGGGAATGTCGTGGTAATACGTGGTAAGTATGCCAAGCTCATCGGACCAAGAGACGTTCTTATTCAACTCAAACCACGCAGTAAGTGTACTACGGGGCACCTCAACAAAGCCAGACAACACCGCAAATACCGTTTTTCGCGCGTTTCGACACACACCTCCGGGGCACTGCCGCGCCTCCACGGTGAGCATCATTGACACCCAAGGCGTCAGCCGACGCCCGCGAGACGCACCCACGGGCGCGATGAGCCCTTCATTTCTCCAGGGCGGCTCCGGAGCCTCGCTGATGCTCATGAGGACCTCGCTGATGCTCACGATGCTCGCTTGGGGGGGGCGTCGGAGGGGCCGAAAACGTGGCAAATACCGTGATTTTTTGCGTGTTGCGCGAAAAACTGTTCAAAAACTCCTCGCTATGGCTGAAAAACACACCCAACCTCGGAGCAAACGTGTTTTTTCTCGGGAAATCCTTGGTTTTTGGGGTTTCTCATCTTTCCCCCTCCCCCCCTCTGCCCCCAAACCCTTCTCTTGCCCCCCCCCCCCACCCTTCTCTGCCCCCCGCCCACCCCTCGGCCCCCACCCCCAAGCCGATGATGCCAATGATAATGTTTCGCGCGCGCGCCCGCGCGCACACGCGCCGAGCGCACCCACGCGCCTCCGACGCGCGCGGCGCGGCCTGCAACCGCGCGCACACGCGCCCGCGCGAACACGCGCCCGCGCGCACGCGAAGAAAGATGAAGACAAAGAAGAAGAACAGAAGCAAAAAAGAAAGAATAAGAAAAATACTAAAAAGAAGAAAAAAGAATGAACAGGAAGCAGAAGAGAAGAAAGAACAGGGAAGGCGACAGCCGAAACACAAATAAATACCACCACATTAAATATATATATACTAAATATATCCTCTGCGCGTGCGCGTGTGCGCGCCCAGCGCGCACACGCGCCCGCGCGCACGCGCGCCCGCGCGCCCGCGCGCAGAGGATTATATATATATATATATGCTACCCCCCTCCCGTAGCGCCTAGGTTTTACTAAAAAAGAGTGCTTTTTCGTAGGGTTTACTAAAAAGCGTGTTGTTTCGAATCGCATGAACGGAATGGAGGATACTGCCCAACACATAGGCGACAGACGCAGCAAGCAGTGCAACACAGCGTGCGACGGAATCATGTTACACGTGTTTTTGCTTCTGTGCTAGAAAAGACAGGCCTGTAATTAAACTTGTTCATACACTACATTAATTAAAACATAATGCGTAATAAGGAACCTGACCTAGTGGCTTCACCTAAGCATTCATTGAATGAGCTAAAACATGTTCCTTCTTCTTTTCGTGAACAAGCACAGTACTTAATTTAACTAAAGTTTTTCGTTTCTGGAAAATAACATACGTACAGTCTTTCCAACAATTTGATTAGTCTTCTGAAGTTTTTGCTTCTGTGCTAGAAAAGACAGGCCTGTAATTAAACTTGTTCATACACTACATTAATTAACACATAATGCGGAATAGGGAACTTGACCTAATGGCTTCACTTAAGCATTCATTGAATGAGCTAAAACATGTTCCTTCTTCTTTTCGTGAACAAGCACAGTACTTAATTTAACTAAAGTTTTTGGTTTCTGGAAAATAATATACGTAAAGTCTTTCCAGCAGTTTGATTAGTCTTCTGAAGGATTAAGTAAATAGATTGAGTTTGTAGACCAATAATTAACTAAAGGAATTCAATGAACTAAACTTACTAAGAACAGTAACTACGGCCTTTTGTTTGCTGATATAAATGTAGTCAAAATCATTTCAATTGTGGATTTAGTTTACTTAAAGAAGAAGCAAATGAATGAAACTAATTAGTATACCCTTAACTAAACGAATTCGATAATTTAAATTAAACAAGCCACGATCCTTAACAACAATTCAATTGGTTCAGCTTGACTAGATTAATTATTTTAAACGAATACTTTAATCGGCCTTCCCAAGAAAAGTTACATTTAGTTTCTTATTCTAAGAGGTAGATAGCATTCAACTAACTAAATGTCTATCCTTTTTTTACTTCAACCTCAACCAGACTAAATGAATGACAGTTGTAAAGCAAATTCGATTAATTAAAGCCTACTTATCAGGAAACTTGACTTCGTCGCGTCATTGAAGCATTACATCGATTAGATAAAATGTGACTTACATCGCAGTTTTTAACAAATAGTTGAATTAGCTTTATTGCTGCTGAACTGTGCTCTCTGAACTGTGCTCTCTGAACAACCAAAAACCAATTCTGGAGGCCTATACAAGGCAGGCCGTCACGCAAAGATTGGTTTTTTAGGGACCGTACAGCACTTTGGGGATCTGAAGGGCTGAAAGTGCTGTACTGTCCCTACAAAAAGCAATTCCAGAAGCGGAAAACGCTGTACTGTCCCTAAAAAATCTAAATAACCAATTCTGCTGGCCTATACAGACAGGCTCTCTGCCAAAGATTGGTCTTTTAGGGACAGCACAGCACTTTCAGCACCTCAGGCCTTCAAAGTGCCGCACTGTCCCTAAAAAACCAATCCCAGAAGCAGAAAGTGCCGTACTGTCCCTAAAAACCTAAAAAATCAATTCTGGTGGCCTATAGAGCCAGGCCCTCTTCCAAAGATTGGTTTTTTAGGGACAGTACGACACTTTCAGCACCTCAGGTTTTCAAAGTGCCGCACTGTCCCTAAAAAACCAATCCCATAAGCAGAAAGTGCCGTACTGTCCCTAAAAAACCTAAAAAACCAATTCTGGAGGCCCATACAGGTAGACCCTCACGAAAAGATTGGTTTTTTAGGGACAATACGACACTTTCAGCACTTCAGGCCTTCAGAGTGCTGTACTGTCCCTAAAAAACCAAGAGGGCCTGTCTGTATAGGCCACCAGAATTGATTTTTTAGGTTTTTTTAGGGACAGTACGACACTTTCTGCTTCTGGGATTGGTGTTTTTTAGGGACAGTACAGCACTTTCAGCACCTCAGGCCAGGAGACGGGGAAGAAAGACTGGGAAAGGAACGCTCCCCCTGCCACCCCCCGTCGCAGACATTTCTTACGTATCAGAGTCCAGAAACTGAAGAGCAGAAAGCAAAGAGAGGAGAAAGTAGACATAGGCCCATAGGCGGGGGCATGACCTCTTTTTTGTTTCTGCTTTATCTTTTATCCTTCTTCTTCCTTTTTCTATGAGAGCGCAGGAAAGAAAATGAAACGAGAGGTGGGTAAAAAGGTCCCCTCAGTCTTCCCGCAACTCTCTGGGAAAACACGACAAGACAAGGGAACCTTTACTTCAAAAGAACAGGAGACAGAAGAGAACAGAGGAGTAATGTTCGCAGATGATAAGGTATGAAGAGGGACCAGATAACTTGTCATTCCATCTGCCCTCTTCCTTGCTGTCCTCTTTTCTTCTTCCTCTTCTCTCCTCCTTTTCTCGCGAATGAGATATATAGGAAGAAATGGTGAGGAAGAACAGATTGAAATGGAAAGCAAAACAACAGAAAGTTGCCACGCCTTGCGGTTGCTCGCCTTTCCTCTTCATTATCTATCTATCTATCTATCTACCTACACCCTCTCTCTCTCTCTCTCTTTCCCTTTCCTCTCTCTTTCATTCTCAATCTCTCATTCTCTTTCTTCCTCTCTCCCTCCTTGTCCCTCGCTCTCACTCTCCACTTCTCCTTCCTCCCCCTCATGCATTTTCTCATTGATAAGGAGACAGGGAAGAAAGATTGGGAAAGGAACGCGCCCCCCCTGCCACCCCCTGTCGCGGACATTTCTTACGTATCAGAGTCCAGAAATTGAAGAGCAGAAAGCAAGAGAGGAGAAAGTAGACATAGGCCCATAGGCGGGG
>CAJNDS010001430.1:0-19097 GCA_905221605.1 Symbiodinium natans
GATTCCTTATTTCCACAGATGAGGGCTTGCCTCCGAGCACCGATTCCTTATTTCCACAGATGAGGGCTTGCCTCCGAGCACCGATTCTTTATTTCCACAGATGAGGGCTTGCCTCCGAGCAGGGCTTGCCTCCGAGCACCGATTCCTTATTTCCACAAATGAGGGTTTGCCTCCGATCACCGGTTCCTTATTTCCACAGATGAGCACCGATTCCTTATTTCCACAGATGAGGGCTTGCCTCCGAGCACCGATTACAGATGAGGGCTTGCCTCCGAGCACCGATTCCTTATTTCCACAGATTATGAGGGCTTGCCTCCGAGCACCGATTCCTTATTTCCACAGATGAGGGCTTGCCTCCGAGCACCGGTTCCTTATTTCCTCAAATGAGGGCTTGCCTCCGAGCACCGCTTCCTTATTTCCACAGATGAGGGCTTGCCTCCGAGCACCGATTCCTTATTTTCACAGGTGAGGGCTGATTCCGTATTTCCACAGATGAAGGCTTGCCTCCGAGCACCGATTCCTTATTTCCACAGATGAGGGCTTGCCTCCGAGCACCGGTTCCTTATTTCCACAGATGAGGGCTTGCCTCCGAGCATCGATTCCTTATTTCCACAGATGAAGGCTTGCATCCGAGCACCGATTCCTTATTTCCACAGATGAGGGCTTGCCTCCGAGCACCGATTCCTTATTTCCACAGGTGAGGGCTGATTCCTTATTTCCACAGATGAAGGCTTGCCTCCGAGCACCGATTCCTTATTTCCACAGATGAGGGCTGCCTCCGAGCACCTATTCCTCATTTCCACAGATGAGGGCTTGCCTCCGCGCACCGATTCCTTATTTCCACAGATGAGGGCTTGCCTCCGAGCACCGATTCCGTATATCCACAGATGAGAGCTTGCCTCCGAGCACCGATTCCTTATTTCCACAGATGAGGGCTTGCCTCCGAGCACCGATTCCTTATTTCCACAGATGAGGGCTTGCCTCCGAGCACCGATTTCCTTATTCCACAGGTGAGAGCTGCCGTCCGAGCACGATTCCTATTTCCCACAGATGAGGCTTGCCCTCCGAGCACCGATTCCTTAATTTCCCAGATGAGGGCTTGCCTCCGGCACCGATTCCTTATTCCACAGAACGGGGGGGGGGCCAACTATAAGAATGAGGGCTTGCCTCCGAGCACCGATTCCTTATTTCCACAGATGAGGGCTTGCCTCCGAGCAGTGATTCCTTATTTCCACAGACGAGGGCTTGCCTCCGAGCACCGATTCCTTATTTCCACAGATGAGGGCTTGCCTCCGAGCACCGATTCCTTATTTCCACAGATGAGGGCTTGCCTCCGAGCACCGATTCCTTATTTCCACAGATGAGGGCTTGCCTCGGAGCACCGATTCCTGATTTCCACAGATGAAGGCTTGCCTCCGAGCACCGATTCCTTATTTCCACAGATGAGGGCTTGCCTCCGAGCACCGATTCCTTATTTCCACAGATGAGGGCTTGCCTCCGAGCACCCATTCCTTATTTCCACAGATGAGGGCTTGCCTCCAAGCACCGATTTCTTATTTCCACAGACGAGGGCTTGCCTCCGAGCACCGATTCCTTATTTCCACAGATGAGGGCTTGCCTCCGAGCACCGATTCCTTATTTCCACAGACGAGGGCTTGCCTCCGAGCACCGATTCCTTATTTCCACAGATGAGGGCTTGCCTCCGAGCACCGATTCCGTATTTCCATAGATGAGGGCTTGCCTCCGAGCACCGATTCCTTATTTCCACAGATGAGGGCTTGCCTCCGAGTTTCCACAGATGAGGGCTTGCCTCCGAGCACCGATTCCTTATTTCCACAGATGAGGGCTTGCATCCGAGCACCGATTCCGCATTTGCACAGATGCGGGCTTGCCTCCGAGCACCGAGTCCTTATTTCCACAGATGAGGGCTTGCCTCCGAGCACCGATTCCTTATTTCCACAGATGAAGGCTTGCCTCCGAGCGCCGATTCCTTATTTCCACAGATGAGGGCTTGTCTCCGAGCACCGATTCCTTATTTCCACAGATGAGGGCTTGCCTCCGAGCACCGATCCCTTATTTCCACAGATGAGGGCTTGCCTCCGAGCACCGATTCCTTATTTCCACAGATGAAGGCTTGCCTCCGAGCACCGATTCATTATTTCCACAGATGAGGGCTTGCCTCCGAGCACCGATTCCTTATTTCCACAGATAAGGGCTTGCCTCCGAGCACCGATTCCGTATTCCCGTGAGGGCTTGCCTCCGAGCACCGATTCCTTATTTCCACAGATGAGGGCTTGCCTCCGAGCACCGATTCCTTATTTCCACAGATGAGGGCTTGCCTCCGAGCACCTATTCCTTATTTCCACAGATGAGGGCTTGCCTCCGAGCACCGATTCCTTATTTTCCCCAGATGAGGGCTTGCCTCCGAGCACCGATTCCTTATTTACACAGATGAGGGCTTGCCTCCGAGCACCGATTCCTTATTTCCACAGATGAGGGCTTGCCTCCAAGCACCGATTCCTTATTTCCACAGATGAGGGCTTGCCTCCGAGCACCGATTCCTTTTCCACAGATGAGGGCTTGCCTCCGAGCACCGATTCCTTATTTCCACAGACAAGGGCTTGCCTCCGAGCACCGATGCCTTATTTTCACAGATGAGGGCTCGCCGCCTCCGAGCACCGATTCCTTATTTCCACAGATGAGGGCTTGTTGCGTCCGAGCACCGATTCCTTATTTCCACAGATGAGGGCTTGCCTCCGAGCACCGATTCCTCATTTCCACAGATGAGGGCTTGCCTCCGAGCACCGATTCCTTATTTCCACAGATGAAGGCTTGCCTCCGAGCTCCAATTCCTTATGTCCACAGATGAGGGCTTGCCTCCGAGCACCGATTCCTTATTTCAACAGATGAGGGCTTGCCTCCGAGCACCGATTCCTTATTTCCACAGATGAGAGCACCTATTCCTCATTTCCACAGATGAGGGCTTGCCTCCGAGCACCAATTCCTTATTCTTGACAGATGAGGGCTTGCCTCCGAGCACCGATTCCTTATTTCCACAGATGAGGGCTTGCCTCCGAGCACCGATTCCTTATTTCCACAGATGAGGGCTTGCCTCCGAGCACCGATTCCTTATTTCCACAGATGAGGGCTTGCCTCCGAGCAGGGCTTGCCTCCGAGCACCGATTCCTTATTTCCACAGATGAGGGCTTGCCTCCGAGCACCGATTCCTTATTTCCACAGATGAGGGCTCGCCGCCTCCGAGCACCGATTCCTTATTTCCACAGATGAGGGCTTGCCTCCGAGCACCGATTCCTTATTCTTGACAGATTCCTTATTTCCACAAATGAGGGCTTGCTTCCGAGCACCGATTCCTTATTTCCACAGATGAGGGCTTGCCTCCGAGCACCGACTCCTTATTTCCACAGATGAGGGCTTGTCTCCGAGCAGGGCTTGCCTCCGAGCACCGATTCCTTATTTCCTTAGATGAGGGCTTGCCTCCGAGCACCGATTCCTTATCTCCGAGCACCGATTCCTTATTTCCACAGATGAGGGCTTGCTTCCGAACACTGATTCCTTATTTCCACAGATGAGGGCTTGCCTCCGAGCACCGATTCCTTATTTCTCCGAGCACCGATTCATTATTTCCACAGACGAGGGCTTGCCTTCGAGCACCGGTTCCTTATTTCCACAGATGAGGGCTTGCCTCCGAGCACCGATTCCTTATTTCCACAGATGAGGGCTTGCCTCCGAGCACAGGTTCCTTATTTCCACAGATGAGGGCTTGCCTCCGAGCACCGATTCCTTATTTCCACAGACGAGGGCCTCCGAGCACCGATGCCTTATTTCCACAGATGAGGGCTTGCCTCCGAGCACCGATTCCTGATTTCCACAGATGAAGGCTTGCCTCCGAGCACCGATTCCTTATTTCCACAAATGAGGGCTTGCCTCCGAGCACTGATTCCTTATTTCCACAGATGAGGGCTTGCCTCCGAGCACCGATTCGTTGTTTCCACAGATGAGGGCTTGCCTCCGAGCACCGATTCCTTATTTCCACAGATGAGGGCCTCCGAGCACCGATGCCTTATTTCCACAGATGAGGGCTTGCCTCCGAGCACCGATTCCTTATTTCCACAGATGAGGGCTTGCCTCCGAGCACCGATTCCTTATTTCCACAAATGAGGGCTTGCCTCCGAGCACCGGATGAGGGCTTGCCTCCGAGCACCGATTCCTTATTCCTTATTTCCACAGATGAGGGCTTGCCTCCGAGCACCGATTCCTTATTTCCACAGATGAGGGCTTGCCTCCGAGCACCGATTCCTTATTTCCACAGAAGAGTTCCACAGATAAGGGCTTGCCTCCGAGCGCCGATTCCTTATTTCCACAGGTGAGGGCTTGCCTCCGAGCACCGATTCCTTATTTCCACAGATGAGGGCTTGCCTCCGAGCACCGATTCCTTATTTCCACCGAGCACCGATTCCTTATTTCCACAGATGAGGGCTTGTCTCCGAGCAGCGATTCCTTTATTTCCACAGATGAGGGCTTGCCTCCGAGCACCGATTCCTTATTTCCACAGATGAGGGCTTGCCTCCGAGCACCGATTCCTTGTTTCCACAGATGAGGGCTTGCCTCCGAGCACCGATTCCTTATTTCCACAGATGACAGCTTGCCTCCGAGCACCGATTCCTTATTTCCACAGATGAGGGCTTGCCTCCGAGCACCGATTCCTCATTTACACAGATGAGGGCTTGCCTCCGAGCACCGATAGCACCGATTCCTTATTTCCACAGATGAGGGCTTGCCTCCGAGCACCGATTCCAGATGAGGGCTTGCCTCCGAGCACCGATTCCTTATTTAAACAAATGAGGGCTGCCTGCGAGCACCGATTCCTTATTTCCACAGATGAGGGCTTGCCTCCGAGCACCGATTCCTTATTTCCACAGATGAAGGCTTGCCTCCGAGCACCGATTCCTTATTTCCACAGAGTTCCTTATTTCCACAGATGAGGGCTTGCCTCCGAGCAGCGGTTCCTTGTTTCCACAGATGAGGGCTTGCCTCCGACCACCGGTTCCTTATTTCCACAGACGAGGGCTTGTCTCCGAGCACCGATTCCTTTATTTCCACAGATGAGGGCTTGCCTCCGAGCACCGATTCCTTATTTCCACAGATGAGGGCCTGCCTCCGAGCACAGGATTCCTTATTTCCACAGATGAGCGCTTGCCTCCGAGCACCGATTCCTTATTTCCACAGATGAGGGCTTGCCTCCGAGCACCGATTCCTTATTTCCACAGATGAAGGCTTGCCTCCGAGCACCGATTCCTTATTTCCACAGATGAGGGCTTGCCTCCGAGCACCGATTCCTTATTTCCTGTAAAGTTTTTCTACTACCTGGGAACCCCACCTACCAACCCAAAGGGTTGATGAGCATGTGTGGATTTGTGACTCATGTTTTACCGACAGCGCCTTTTACCGGTTCAAGGAAAAAGAGCGACTTGAAGTTTAGCATGGTAGCGGAGCACACTGTGCATCCGGGACCGAAGCCATGCCTCGTGGCCGTGATGATGGTTTGGGTTGGAACCCTGATGCTGTGGAGCCAATGGAGCTCACAGAACCTACAGAGCCCATGGAACTCACAGAACCCATGGAGCCAATGGAACTCACAGAACCCATGGAGCCGATGGAACCCGCAGAGCCCATGGAAGAAGGGGAACAAGAAGAAGAAATGGAGCCACGAAGAAAGGAGATCAAGATTCACCGTGTTGGCATGGGAAAAGGCTACGGATCTTCAGCAAGCAGTTCAGCTGAAGGAAGTGGAAGTGCACCAAGGTATATGCCTCCAAAGCCGAAGAAGAAGCCCGAACGACCAGTGGTGGAAGGAAGAGATTACATTCCCTTGGAAGGGGGAGAACCAGACGGGCCAGTGGAGATCGGGAGTCCTAGTTCCTCTAGCCCCGAAACTACAATGGTGTACCAAGAGGCACCACCTACACCAAGAAGGGAGCCGAGAACACTTTCGTCTGGGCACATCGCCTTGGAGCTGCAAGAGCAGCAAGTGTCTGCTGAGCAACGCAGGCGAAGGCAGCTGGAGAGACTCTCTGCACTCGCAGCAGAGACGGAAAGGATCCAACGGCGAGCAAGGGAACGAGCCTTGCAGGAACCAGTTCGGTTTCCAAAGTCAGGAGGGCCACCGCCACCAGCGGGCCCAGAACCAGAGCAAGCTCCAGAGTGTCCACCGCCAGGAGAAGAACGAGCTCCAGAGTGTCCACCTCCGGACCCAATGCCGAGTGGTACGAAGCTTCCTCTTCACACGCTGGACGGGGAACCCAGCAACGCAGCAGTGGCGGAACACATCCGCCGGAATGAGGAAGAGTATGCTGCAAGACGTGCCGGTGCAATTCCTTCAGGAGACGAAGCAAGAGCCAGGGAATCCAAGGAATTTGCTCGTGGAGTTGCATACTTTCGAGCCAGGTACGGCCAGCGAAGCCAAAGCAGTGGAACAGCGAGTTCCAGCCGAGACACGGGGCCTGGGACCCTACAACCCAGGACGGGACCTGGGACCCTACAACCCAGGATGGAAGATGCGAGAAATGAGCCAGGGAGCAGTTCCAGAGGACCACCTCCGAAGGAACGACCTGCTGGAAGCAAGGCGCCACCTCCAGAGCCAAAGGGACCACCACCGAAGCGAGTGGGAGCAACGCAAGCCACTACGCTCTACCCGAATTCTCCTTGGAGGAGAACAGAAAGGAGAAGAATGCGAGAAAGGGGCGAGGAGCCAAACCCTGGAAATGAGGAAGATGAATGGGGAGATTGGTCAGGACGATGAGGTCGACTACCAGAAGGAGAAAGCAGAGATCGACTACCAGACTACCAGAAGGAGAAAGCAGAGATCGACTACCAGGAGGAGAAAACAGAGATCGACTACCAGGAGGAATCAAAATTCTATGGCCTATGTACAAACAAGAGCCTCTACTCCGACAAGACTATGAATGGAACAAGAGATCCATTGGTGATGTGGATTTGGACCAGCATTCCAGGAGCAAAGAACCTCTACGACCCCAAGACTATGCAATTCGATTACAATGGAGCAATGGCAATGATGCTTATGCTTGGAGTATCAGGTGCGATCATGTTGTGCATTGGATGTTTGCAAGCGACAGTGCACTTGCAGTCATGTCGTCAGTCATGTTTGTGGAGATTGCAACATTCATGTTTTCGGAGGCGCTTGAGCAGAGGGGCACGGAGAGATCACTTGCGTTCGTGTGCTTGTGTGAGAAAACAACAGAGAGGAGCGATGCTGTGTGTGCTTGTCGTGTTACAGTTTTCTGCAGTGCAAGGGATGCAGCAGAATGGACCACCCCAACAACCCACAGAACTTTCTGAAATTCTGACTGCATTGACAAGGGCGACCCAAGTTGGAATGAGTGCGCTACAAAGGTTGGAGCAACAAGCAAGCAGTTCGGATGATCTGAACCGAAGGATTGAAAGTGCGACAAAGGCGATCAAGGCACCAGATGTTTGGAACCCACAAGCCTCGGGAGAGCATCCACCGGATTTTACAACCTGGAAACATCAGTTTCTGAATTGGCTAGGTTTTGCCGATTCGCAGTACTCAGAAGCTCTAAGTATGATTGAAAGTCTGGGAGCAACGCCGATCGATGTTTCGACTCTCACTACAGTGGAGAGAGAACTTTCGACAAAGCTTTACCACATACTGACTTCGTATATGCGGGGAGCAGCAACGCAACTGTCTCGAAATTGGAGCAGGGAGCGATGTGGGTATCGTCTCTATCAAAGTTTGCTTTGGGAATACCAACCAGCCACCAAACAACGAGCTCTAACCCTCAGTCAAGCGATTGGGATGTTTCCCAACTTCGATGGGGGCAAGAGCATGGTGGAGCAGATTGGTTCACTGGAAAACCTTGTTCGGGAGTACGAGATCGCTTCAGGAAAGACCTACGATCGAGATTTGTTGATGGGAGTTTTGCTTCGATGTTCACCGAGGGCGATTCGAGACCACCTTACTTTGACAATGCCCGAAGGAACAAACTACATGTCAGTGAAGCAAGCGATTCTTTCATACGAGCAAAGCAGCAAAACTTGGGATTACCAGACGGTGTTGAAGCAAAAGACCTTGCAGAACACAGCGAGCAGTTCGAATGCAGATCAAGGACCAGCACCAATGGAAGTGGATGCAGTGTACGAGAAAGGAGGAGGAAAAGGAAACAAAGGCAACAAAGGAAACAAAGGAGGAAAAGGATCCTACTCGTGGTCAAGCTTTGGAGCAGGATTTCGCCAATGGAGAAAAGGTGGACGAAAAGGAAGCTACAAAGGAGGAAAGAAAGGACGAGGCAAAGGTTTCCACAAAGGAGGAAAGAAAGGCGGAAAGAAAGGTGGAAAGCATGGCAAAGGAGGAAAGAAAGGTGGAGGAAAGAAGTTGGACAGAGATGTTTGCCGATTCTGCAAGCAGCGAGGACATTGGGGAAACGAGTGTCCAAACCGCAATGTTCGAGAAGTGCAGGCGAGCGAGGCCAGCACCGAGGTACCCCACTCGACAGTCGAGTCTGTTACTCCGTCGCAGAGTGCGAGCCAATACAGGATAAGGAGAGTGAGGAACATTGATTTCCATCACATTGCGAACACACCACCTGACGGCACAGAGCACTATGAGCTTAGCGAAGTTTCAGAAGAAGAAGGTGATTGGTTCACCAGAAGGATAGAGGTGCAAGGACCAGAGTGCTACTACATCGGGGATGAGAGTGAGAACAAACAAGATCATGAGAGTGATGAGCTGTATCAATGGTATGAAAACAGCTTGGAAAGAGTTCAAGGAGGATTGGGACCTCCAGGAGGATTGGAACCTCTGAATCAAGGAGGATTGGAACCTCTGAGTCAGGGAGGATCGGAACCTCTCAATGTGCGAATGGTCCAGTTGGACACAAAGCAACATGTGGTGATCTTGGATTCAGGAGCAGATGTGAGTTTGTTACCACGAAGATTGTCGGATGCAGGCGTCGAAGTTTCGACCCCAACCTCTCTGAGGTTGCAAGACGCACAAGGGGGTGCGATGCGAGTTGAAGGTATGCGGCGAGCAGTTTTGCAGTTCAGTAGCTGCAGTGTGACTGAGGACTTTGTGTTGTCGGACACCAATAACATCTTGCTGTCTTTAGGAAGGCTACTCAAAAATGGATGGAAGTTTGTGTCAGTGGGATGCAAACAGCGCCAAGGGGGCGAGACCTGGGAAGAAACCCAGGCGGGGGAACTTGTATCTCCCGATGGTAAGGCACGGGTGCCTGTGGAATACCAGAGGAATAGCTTGAGATTGACAGCGGAAGTTAGAGGAGTCGAGCAAGTCAGGGCAGTCAAGGTGACTTTGGCCTATGACTTTGGTAAAGTCCCAGAGAAGGATTGGAGCCTTCTACCGAATGGAACGCCAGTCCATCGCCATTTTGGACTTGAGTTTGTAAAGCCACCGACAGGTACTTGGAAGTACAGGACCACCATCGTGAAGGTGGGCAACGAATGGGAAGTGATTGAAGCAACGGAATTGCTCGAGCGAAAATCCGACTTGGAAGATCGAATACCGGGATTGCTTTTTCGATCAGAAATTCTCACATTCTTGCACAGGACACCAGAGTATCTGGACAAGTGCTTGGTAGAAGAGGTAGCACCAGAAGAAGCACCAAAGGAGGAAGAAAAGAAGATGGAAGAGGAGCCAGAATGGTTTGGAAGAGAAAGAGGAGCTCCAGAAGAGTTGCAGGTGCCAGTGCCGAAAGGAGTGTGAAGCAGCAAGGAAAGGCAGGAGGACACCAAGAGTTGGAACTCGACATGGGAAGTACTATTGTGGTGAATGGAGAGTCACTCACAGCAACGAGTGAGATTGAGAAGCTGCGAGAAGGTTGTCGGTATTTGGGTTTGAGCGTCTCAGGGTCAAAGGTGAAGATGTTCAGGAGACTGTGCAACTACCTCACCGAAGACAGAGATGAGGACGCAGAAGAAGTTGCAGACAGGCTGAGGAAGCAAAGGCCCAAAGCAAGAACAAGACCCGGAGTGCCCGAACCGACAGAAGCAGAGATTGAAGAGCATGTGGCAACCCACATGCCAATGCAACCATGGTGTGATTTCTGTGCAGCAGCAAAGTCGAAACAGGACCATTCCCCATAAAGCAGTGAAGCAAAGTATGAAGACCCAGGAAAGCCAGTGATCCAGATGGACTTCATGTACATGGGTCAGAGCAGTGTGAGTCTGATCATTCTTGATTCATGGACTCGATTTTCGTGGGCGATTCCAGTGCCGGGGAAAGCACCGACGAAGAAGTTGGCCGAGAAAGTGGTGAAGTTTTCTCTCGAGATGAACTACATTTCCGAAGAAGTTCTGTTTGCGATTGATGTGGAGCCAGCGACAACAGCCTTACTGGATTTGATTGTAGCAATACGACAAAAGTTAGGCTACAAGGCTGGAAAGTATCCAAACAAGCCCTACCACAAAGGAAGAACAGCGAGAGTGGAACGCCACATTCAGAACCTCAGGAGACAAAGCCTCACGATGATTGAAATGGTCGAGGATCGGATTGGGGAAAAGATTCCTGAAGATCATGCTTTACGAGCGTGGGCAATTCACCACGCAGCATGGTTGTTCAACAGGTACCACCTACACTCAGGGACGCAGAGTACAGCTTTCCAATTGGTCTACGGGAGACCATACCAAGGGCAGATTTTACCCTTCGGAGAGTATGTGTTTGGTCTGGCCAAGCCTGGAGGAGTGAAGAATCGATCCTTGTGGACAGGAGGAATATGGGTTGGAAAGGACGACCGGGACATGGACGTGATTACATCAAAAGATGGGATCTTTACGTCAAGATCTGTGCGGCGCACACAACCAGCGTGGCGCGCACGTGAGACCCTTCAACTTCAGGGTTCTCCTTGGACGAAGAAAGCCCCAAGGCTAGGGCACACCGCGCATGCGGCACCGTTACCGAGAATCATGGAAGAACCAGGCAAAGAGAAAGAAGGAGGAGAAAATGAGCCAGAGCCAGCAGGAGATGAAGCAGGATCTGATGTGGAAAGTTCAAAGCATGACACAATCAGTGATCTATTGCTGAGCAGTGGTCAACCTACACCTCGAAGTTCATCAACGGATTCCAACCAAGGCGGGGGACAAAAGAGAGAAACTGAAGGAGAAGGAAGAGAGGAACCTGCGAAAGCTAGTAAAACAGCAGATGCTGAGGAGCCACCAACGAAGCAACAAAAGACTGCGGAAAGTTCACCTACAAGTGCTGATCCTGGAAGTCCGAAAGGAAGTCTATTTCCACCGTTGTACGCCGGACAGGTAGAAGAACAGGAAGACGAAACAGGATATCATGAAGATGACCTTTGGGAAGAAAGAGTCTGGAAGGAATGCGAAGAGGAATATGAAGCGGATAGTGAAGGAGAAGAAGAAGATGAGGATCGACCACCGAAAGTCAGCGAAGAGGAACTTGAAAGATTGGATGCAGAGGCAGGAAAAGCTGAACTTGACAAACTCGCCAACATGAAGGTTGTGAAGACGATCAAGAAGGAAGAGTGTTCAGAGGAAGGTAAGTTTCTGACACTAAGGACAGTTTTCGATTGGAGAAAGAGAGATGGAGTTTGGAAGCGTAGATGCAGAATTGTGTGTCGGGAATTCCGTGCGGGAGCCCAGAGCACGGAGGAGACTTTTAGTCCTACGTCAGGACACGCAGCAGTGCGAATGATGTTTCTTTTTCATCTCATCTACAATTGGGAGCTTACAGTTCTTGACATTCGTGACGCATTCTTGCAAGTCAAGCAGAAAGCTCTGATGTATGCTGATATCTCACCGTGGATTCGAACACTACTTGGTTTGGATGAAGACCATGTATGGAAAGTGGAGAAGTGTCTGCCAGGGCAAAGATCAGCGGCAGAACAATGGTTTACCCATTTGGTTGAGATTTTGAAGCGTTTGGGATTTGAGCAATTTGTTGGGATACCCTCAATCTTGAAGCACCAAGTGAAGAAGATTGCAGTGTCGATTCATGTCGACGACGAGCTAGTTGCAGGTGCAAAAGGCGAAGGAAGATGGCTGATATGCGAGCTAGAGAAGTTTTTCAAGCTCACAGTTGAGGGACCGTTCCCATCCCACCGGGGATCGGGAGAACAGCTTCATTACCTGAAGAGGACCTATGAGTTCCTTGAAGAAGGAATTTTGGTGACAGTGTCGAAGAAGCACTACGAGAAGCTTAAAGGACTCTACAAGCTGGGGAACCGAAAGCCAAGACAAACCCCAGAGCACCAGCTGATTGGAACAGTGGACAATTCCAAAGAACTGGATGAGAACGAGTGCAAGAAGTTTCGTTCAGCGTTGGGAACACTGTTGTACATTTCCCAAGACCGATGGGATTTACAGCATGTGACGAAGTGTTTGGCAAGTAAGATGTCGAAGCCAACGGAACAAGCGTTAACCTGTTTGAAACAAGCTTTGCTCTATGTGCAAGGAACAGAGCAACTGGGATTCCTACTGAAGTACACAAAGGTTGGAAACAAGATGATGGATGCGATCTATCAAAGAGAAGAGCAAGAAGAAGAAGACGAAGAAAAGAAAGGAACACACAGTATGGAAGTATTCACGGATGCAGATTGGGCATCAGACCGTGAAGCGAGATGGTCTACATCATCAGTGATTGTGTGTGTGAATGCAGTGCCAGTACTTTCGTATAGCAGGACCCAGAAAGCTACAGCTTTAAGTTCGGCAGAGTCCGAAGTGCTAGCATGCTCAGGAGGAGCATCAGAAGCGATGTTACTGAAGAAGTTGTGGATGTTTCTTGCAGGAAAGTTACTCGTGGAGATCCGGATGGATTCAAGTGCGGGAAGACAATGGATGATGCGAACAGGAGTCGGAGGACTCAAACATATCGATCTGAGAGTATTATGGCTTCAGCGAGGGGTGAAGAACAACAGCTTCAAAGCAAAGCCAGTGCCTACCAAATTAAACATTGCCGACTTGAATACAAAACGCTTAGGAGTATCTCGAAGGAGATTTCTCATGTACCATATTGGAGCCATGGTGTGGAATGGAGAAAGTCATGAGCGTTATGGGAAAGAAGAAGCAATGGAACATGTGGCAGGTGAAGTTTGCCGAAGCCAAGTTCGAGCACTACGTGCAACTTTGTTGAGTGAGCGAGGAAGCAAGACGGCTAGAGCGATGTACTTGACAATGATGGTGAATATGATTTCTCAGATTGCAGGACAGCCAGACGATTTTGGAGGACGAGAACGAGAAGAACGAGAATTTGTTTTCATCTATGTGAAGGAAGTGAGTGGATGGATTATTCTTTTCAGTGTGCTACTAGGAGGAATTTTCGCTTTACTCTTGTTCTACATGGTCGAGCAGAAGGTGAACGAAGGACGACAGGAACCACAGGAAGAAGGACCACAGGAACCACAGGAAGAAGGACCACAGGAACCACAGGAAGAAGGACCACAGGAACCACAGGAAGAAGGACCACAGGAACCGCAGGAAGAAGGACCACAGGAACCGCAGGAAGAAGGACCACAGGAACCGCAGGAGGAATTCACTATTCGAAGATTTGTGCAAAAGTATTGTCCGCCCGATGAGGATGATGTTCAACGTACAGCAAGGGCAGTCAATATGTATTTCCGTGATGCACCAGAGGATTCAGCGACAGGCAGTGGTAATGGGATGCCTGGAATCAGTACAGTACCAGCAAGCCAAATCCATGTGAATGACGAAGAGCTTGCAAGGCGATTTCAAGAATGGGGAATGGTTAATATCATTCCTATGGCACAGGATGTGGACGAACAGCTACGAGCACAACCCCATTATGTGTACACGCCTCATGGCAAGAGGTACCACCGACCTACATGTGCAGATGTGCAAAGGTCAGAGAGATTCACTTACAGTGCAGCAGTGCATGCGAGATTGCACTACCGTCCTTGTGGCAATTGCAGGCCCGGGACCATGTGAGTGAATGATGGAACGTTTCACTTTTCCGTACAGTGTGAGCTACAACAAGTTCAAGCTTACCTGAGCGAAGTGTTACCCACGAGGAAGCAGTGGGAACAGTTTTCACCGAGTGCAAGGACTCCAATAGGGAGAGCACAACGAGGCCATCGCACAATACCAGATGAGCCCAACGACATACCTGTACAGTTTCTACAAACCCGTTACTGTAGAGTGATGTTGAGCTTACAGTTCGCACAACATCAAGGCGGGGTGTAAAGTTTTTCTACTACCTGGGAACCCCACCTACCAACCCAAAGGGTTGATGAGCATGTGTGGATTTGTGACTCATGTTTTACCGACAGCGCCTTTACTGGTTCAAGGAAAAAGAGCGACTTGAAGTTTAGCATTTCCACAGATGAGGGCCTGCCTCCGAGCACCGATTCCTTATTTCCACAGATGAAGGCTTGCCTCCGAGCACCGATTCCTTATTTCCACAGATGAGGGCCTGCCTCCGAGAACCGATTCCTTATTTCCACAGATGAGGGCTTGCCTCCGAGCACCGATTCCTTATTTCCGCAGATGAGGGCTTGCCTCCGAGCACCGATTCCTTATTTCCACAGATGAAGGCTTGCCTCCGAGCACCGATTCCTTATTTCCATAGATGAGGGCTTGCCTCCGAGCACCGATTCCTTATTTCCACAGATGAGGGCTTGCCTCCGAGCACCGATTCCTTATTTCCACAGATGAGGGCTTGCCTCCGAGCACCGATAGCACCGATTCCTTATTTCCACAGATGAGGGCTTGCCTCCGAGCACCGATAGCAGCGATTCCTTATTTCCACAGATGAGGGCTTGCCTCCGAGCTCCGATTCCTTATTTCCACAGATGAGGGCTTGCCTGCGAGCACCGATTTTATTTCCTTTGCCTCCGAGAACCGATTTCTATTTCCACAGATGAGGGCTTGCCTCCGAGCACCGATTCCTTATTTCCACAGATGAGGGCTTGCCTCCGAGCACCGATTCCTTATTTCCACAGATGAGGGCTTGCCTCCGAGCACCGATTCCTTATTTCCACAGATGAGGCTTGCCTCCGAGCACCGATTCCTTATTTCCACAGATGAGGGCTTGCCTCCGAGCACCGATTCCTTATTTCCACAGATGAGGGCTTGCATCCGAACACCGATTCCTTATTTCCACAGATGAGGGCTTGCCTCCGAGCACCGATTATTTCCACAGATGAGGGCTTGCCTCCGAGCACCGATTCCTTCTTTCCACAGATGAGGGCTTGCCTCCGAGCACCGATTCCTATTTCCACAGATGAGGGCTTGCCTCCGAGCACCGATTCCTTATTTCCACAGATGAAGGCTTGCCTCCGAGCACCGATTCCTTATTTCCACAGATGAGGGCTTGCTCCGAGCACCGATTCCCACAGATGAGGGCTTGCCTCCGCACCGATTCCTTATTTCCACAGATGAGGGCTTGCCTCCGAGCACCGATTCCTTATTTCCAACAGCATGAGGGCTTGCCTCCGAGCACCGATTCCTTATTTCCACAGATGAGGGCTTGCCTCCGAGCACCGGTTCCTTATTTCCACAGATGAGGGCTTGCCTCCGAGCACCGATTCCTTATTTCCACAGATGAAGGCTTGCCTCCGAGCACCGACTCCTTATTTCCACACCTCCGAGCACCGATTCCTTATTTCCACAGATGAGGGCTTGCCTCCGAGCACCGATTCCTTATTTCCACAGATGAGGGCTTGCCAGCACCGAGTCCTTATTTCCACAGATGAGGGCTTGCCTCCGAGCACCGATTCCTTATTTCCATAGATGAGGGCTTGCCTCCGAGCACCGATTCCTTATTTCCACAGATGAGGGCTTGCCTCCGAGCACCGATTCCTTATTTCCACAGATGCGGGCTTGCCTCCGAGCTCCGATTCCTTATTTCCACAGATGAGGGCTTGCCTCCGAGCAACGATTCCTTATTTCCACAGATGAGGGCTTGCCTCCGAGCACCGATCCCTTATTTCCACAGATGAGGGCTTGCCTCCGAGCACCGATGCCTTATTTCCACAGATGAGGGCTTGCCTCCGAGCACCGATAGCACCGATTCCATATTTCCACAGATGAGCCCCTGCCTCACCGATTCCTTATTTCCACAGATGAGGGCTTGCCTCCGAGCACCGATTCCTTATTTCCACAGATGAGGGCTTGCCTCCGAGCACCGATTCCTTATTTCAACAGATGAAGGCTTGCCTCCGAGCACCGATTCTTTATTTCGATGGAGGCTTGCCTCCGAGCACCGATTCCTTTATTTCCACAGACGCGGGCTTGCCTCCGAGGCACCGATTCCTTATTTCCACAGCTGAGGGCTTGCCTCCGCGCACCGATTCCTTATTTTCCAACAGATCGAGCACCGATTCCTTATTTCCACAATGAGGCTTGCCTCCGGCAAACCGAGTCCTTATTTTCCAACAGCTGAGAGGCTTTTGCCTCGAGCACTGAGAATCAAGTATTCCGCTTCCCTTATTTCCACAGATAGGGCCTTCCACAGATGAGGTCTTGCCTCCATCCCGATTTCTATTTCCACAGATGAGGGCTTGCCTCCGAGCACCGCTTCCTTATTTTTCCACAAATGCGGCTTGCCTCCGGCACCGATTCCTTATTTCCCCAAGTGAAAGGTCTTGCCTCCGGCACCGATCCTTATTTCCACAGATGAGGGCTTGCCTCCGAGCACCGATTCCTTATTTCCACAGATGAGGGCTTGCCTCCGAGCACCGATTCCTTATTTCCACAGATGAGGGCTTGCCTCCGAGCACCGATTCCTTATTTCCACAAATGAGGGCTTGCCTCAGAGCGCCGATTCCTTATTTCCACAGATGTTCCTTATTTCCACAGCTGAGGGCTTGCATCCGAGCACCGATTCCGTATTTCCTCACAGATGAGGGCTTGCCTCCGAGCACCGATTCCTTATTTCCACAGATGAGGGCTTGCCTCCGAGCACCGATTCCTGATCTCCACAGATGAGGGCTTGCCTCCGAGCACCGATTCCTTATTTCCACAGATGAGGGCTTGCCTCCGAGCACCGATTCCTTATTTCCACAGATGAGGGCTTGCCTCCGAGCACCGATTCCTTATTTCAGATGAAGGCTTGCCTCCGAGCACCGATTCCTTATTTCCACAGATGGGGGCTTGCCTCCGAGCACTGATTCCTTATTTCCACAGATGAGGGCTTGCCTCCGAGCACCGATTCATTATTTCCACAGATGAGGGCTTGCCTCCGAGCACCGATTCCTTATTTCCACAGATGAAGGCTTGCCTCCGAGCACCGATTCCTTATTTCCACAGACGCGGGCTTGCCTCCGAGCACCGATTCCTTATTTCCACAGATGAGGGCTTGCCTCCGAGCACCGATAGCACCGATTCCATATTTCCACAGATGAGCCCCTGCCTCACCGATTCCTTATTTCCACAGATGAGGGCTTGCCTCCGAGCACCGATTCCTTATTTCCACAGATGAGGGCTTGCCTCCGAGCACCGATTCCTTATTTCCACAGATGAAGGCTTGCCTCCGAGCACCGATTCCTTATTTCCACAGATGAGGGCTTGCCTCCGAGCACCGATTCCTTATTTCCACAGATGAGGGCTTGCCTCCGAGCACCGATTCCTTATTTCCACAGATGAGGGCTTGCCTCCGAGCACCGATTCCTGATTTCCACAGATGAGGGCTTGCCTCCGAGCACCGATTCCTTATGTCCACAGATGAGGGCTTGCCTCCGAGAACCGACTCCTTATTTCCGCAGATGAAGGCTTGCCTCCGAGCACCGATTCCTTATCTCCACAGATGAGGGCTTGCCTCCGAGCACCGGTTCCTTATTTACACTGAGGGCTTGCCTCCGAGCTCCGATTCCTTATTTCCACAGATGAGGGCTTGCCTCCGAGAACCGGTTCCTTATTTCCACAGATGAAGGCTTGCCTCCGAGCACCGATTCCTTATTTCCACAGATGAGGGCTTGCCTCCGAGCACCGATTCCTTTTTTCCACAGATAAGGGCTTGCCGCCGAGCACCGATTCCTTATTTCCACGGAGCACCGATTCCTTATTTCCACAGATGAGGGCTTGCCTCCGAGCACCGATTCCTTATTTCACAGATGAGCTTCCTCCGAGCACTCGATTCCTTATTTCCACAGATGATTGCTTGCCGTCCGACACCGATTTCCGTTATTTCCGCATATGAGGGCTTGCCTTCCGAGACAGATTTCCCTTATTTTCCCCAAGATGACGGCTTTGCCTCCGAGCACCGATTCCTTATTTCCACAGATGAGGGCTTGCCTCCGAGCACCGATTCCTTATTTCCACACATGAGGGCTTGCCTCCGAGCACCGATTCCTTATTTCCACAGATGAGGGCTTGCCTCTGAGTTTCCACAGATGAGGGCTTGCCTCCGAGCACCGATTCCTTATTTCCACAGATGAGGGCTTGCCTCCGAGCACTTATTTCCACAGATGAGGGCTTGCCTCGGAGCACCGATTCTTATTTCCACAGATGAGGGCTTGCCTCCGAGCACCGGTTCCTCATTTCCACAGATGAGGGCTTGCCTGCGAGCAACGGTTCCTTATTTCCACAGATGATGGCTTGCCTCCGAGCACCGATTCCTTATTTCCACAGATGAGGGCTTGCCTCCGAGCACCGATTCCTTATTTCCACAGATGAGGGCTTGCCTCCGAGCACCGATTGAGCACCGATTCCTTTTTTCCACCGATGAGGGCTTGCCTCCGAGCACCGATTCCTTATTTCCACAGATGAGGGCTTGCCTCCGAGCACCGATTCCTTATTTCCACAGATGAGGGCTTGCCTCCGAGCACCAATTCCTTATTTCCACAGATGAGGGCTTGCCTCCGAGCACCGATTCCTTATTTCCACAGATGAGGGCTTGCCTCCGAGCACCGATTCCATATTTCCACAGATGAGGGCTTGCCTCCGAGCACCGATTCCTTATTTCCACAGATGAGGGCTTGCCTCCGAGCACCGATTCCTTATTTCCACAGATGAGGGCTTGCCTCCGAGCACCGATTCCTTATTTCCACAGATGAGGGCTTGCCTCCGAGCACGGATTCCTTTTTTCCACAGATGAGGGCTTGCCTCCGAGC
>CAJNDS010001431.1:0-19035 GCA_905221605.1 Symbiodinium natans
GGTGCCCAAAACTCATGTTTTTTGGAGAGCCCAGAAGGTTTCCTGACATTTGTTTTTGGTGCCCAAAACTCATGTTTTTGGAGAATCCAGAAGGTTTCCTGACATTTGTTTTTGGTGCCCAAAACTCATGTTTTTGGAGAGCCCAGAAGGTTTCCTGACATTTGTTTTTGGTGCCCCAAATTCATGTTTTTGGAGAGCCCAGAAGGTTTCCTGACATTTGTTTTTGGTGCACAAATTTCTTGTTTTTGGAGAGCCCAGAAGGATTCCTGACTTTTTTTTTGGTGCCCAAAACTCATGATTTTGGAGAGCCCAGAAGGTTCCCTGACAATTCATGATTTTGCAGAGCCCAGAAGGTTCCCTGACATTTGTTTTGGTGCCCAAAACTAGTGTTTTTGGAGCGCCCAGAAGGTTTCCTTTTTTTTTGGTGCCCAAAACTCACGTTCTTGGAGAGCCCAGAAGGTTTCCTGCCATGTGTTTTTGGTGCCCAAGTTTCATATTCTTGGAGAGCCCAGAAGGTTTCCTGACATTTGTTTTTGGTGCCGAAAACTCATATTTTTGCATAGTCCAGAAGGTTTCCTGGCTGTTTTTTTGGTACCCAAAACTCATGGTTTTGGAGAGCCCAGAAGGTTTGCTGACATTTGTTTTTGGTGCCCAAAACTCATACTTTTGGAGAGCCCAGAAGGTTTCCTGACATTTGTTTTTGGTGCCCAGAACTCATGTTTTTGGAGAGTCCAGAAGGTTTCCTGACATTTGTTGTTGGTGCCCTAAACTCACGTTTTTGCAGAGTCCAGAAGGTTTCCTGACATTTGTTTTTGGTGCCCACAACTCATATTTTTGGAGAGCCCAGAAAGTTTCCTGACATTTGATTTTGGTGCCCAAATTTCATGTTCTTCGAGAGCCCAGAAGGTTTCCTGCCATTTGTTTTTGGTGCCCAAGTTTCATATTCTTGGAGAGCCCAGAAGGTTTCCTGACATATTTTTTTTTGGTGCCCAAAACTCATGTTTTTCGAGAGCCCAGAAGGTTTCCTGACATTTGTTTTTGGTGCCCAAAACTCATATTTTTTTTTATAGTCCAGAAGGTTTCCTGACATTTGTTGTTGGTGCCCAAAACTCATATTTTTGGAGAGTCCAGAAGGTTTCCTGACATTTGTTTTTGGTGCCCAAAACTCATGTTTTTGAAGAGCGTAGAAGGTGTTTTTGGTGCCCAAAACTCATGTTTTTGGATAGTCCAGAAGGTTTCCTGCCATTTGTTTTTGGTGCCCAAAACTCATGTTTTTGGAGAGCCCAGAAGGTTTCCTGACATTTGTTTTTGGTGCCCAGAACTCATATTTTTGGAGAGCCCAAAAGGTTTCCTGACATTTGCTCTTGGTGCCCAAAACTCATGTTTTTGGAGAGCCCAGAAGGTTTCCTGACATTTTGTTTTTGGTTTCCAAAACGCATGTTTTTGGAGAGCCCAGAAGGTTTGCTATCATTTGTTTTTGCTGCCCGAAACTCATATTTTTGGAGAGTCCAGAAGGTTGCCTGACATTTGTTTTTGGTGCCCAAAACTCATGTTTTGGGAGAGCCCAGAAGGTTTCCTGACATTTGTTTTTGGTGCCCAAATTTCTTGTTCTTCGAGAGCCCAGAAGGTTTCCTGACATTTGATTTTGGTGCCCAAATTTCATATTCTTGGAGAGCCCAGAAGGTTTCCTGACATTTTTTTTGGTGCCCAAAACTCATGTTTTTCGAGAGCCCAGAAGGTTTCCTGACAATTTTTTTTGGTGCCCAAAACTCATGTTTTTGGAGAGCCCAGAAGGTTTCCTGACTTTTGTTGTTGGTACCCAAAACTCATGTTTTTGGAGAGCCCAAAAGTTTTGCTGACGTTTGTTTTTGGTGCCCAAAACTCATGTTTTTGGAGAGCCCAGAAGTTTTCCTGACATTTTGTTTTGGTGCCCAAAACGCATGTTTTTGAAGAGCCCAGAAGGTTTCCTGACATTTGTTTTTGGTGCCCAAAACTCATGTTTTTGGACAGCCCAGAAGGTTTCCTGACATTTGATTTTGGTGCCCAAAACTCATGTTTTTGGAGAGCCCAGAAGGTTTCCTGACATTTGTTTTTGGTGCCCAAAACTCATGTTTTTGGAGAGCCCAGACGGTTTGCTAACATTTGTTTTTGGTGCCCAAAACTCATGTTTTTGGAGAGCCCAGAAGGTTTCCTGACATTTGTTTTTGGTGCCCAAAACTCATGATTTTCGAGAGCCCAGAAGGTGTCCTGACATTTGTTTTTGGTGCCCAACACTCATATTTTTGGAGAGCCCAGAAGGCTTCCTGACATTTGTTTTTGGTGCCCAAAACTCATGTTCTTGGAGAGCCCAGAAGGTTGCCTGACAATTCATGATTTTGCAGAGCCCCGAAGGTTTCCTGACATTTGTTTTTGGTGCCCAAAACTCATGTTTTTTGGAGAGCCCAGAAGGTTTCCTGATATTTTGTTTTGTTTTTGGTTCCCCAAAACTCATGTTTTTGGACAGCCCAGAAGGTTTCCTGACATTTTGTTTTGGTTTCCAAAACGCATGCTTTTGGAGAGCCCAGAAGGTTTCCTGCCATTTGTTTTTGGTGCCCAAAACTCATGTTTTTTGGAGAGCGCAGAAGGTTTCCTGACATTTTTTTTGGTGCCCAAAACTCATGATTTTGGAGAGCCCAGAAGGTTCCCTGACAATTCATGATTTTGCAGAGCCCAGAAGGTTTCCTGACATTTGTTTTGGTGCCCAAAACTAGTGTTTTTGGAGCGCCCAGAAGGTTTCCTCTTTTTTTGGTGCCCAAAACTCACGTTCTTGGAGAGCCTAGAAGGTTTCCTGCCATTTGTTTTTGGTGCCCAAGTTTCATATTCTTGGAGAGCCCAGAAGGTTTCCTGACATTTGTTTTTGGTGCCGAAAACTCATATTTTTGGATAGTCCAGAAGGTTTCCTGACATTTGTTGTTGGTGCCCAAAACTCGCGTTTTTGGAGAGTCCAGAAGGTTTCCTGACATTTGTTTTTGGTGCCCAAAACTCATGTTTTTGAAGAGCGTAGAAGGTGTTTTTGGTGCCCAAAACTCATGTTTTTGGATAGTCCAGAAGGTTTCCTTTTTTTGGTGCCCAGAATTCATGTTTTTGGAGAGCCCAGAAGGTTCCCTGACATTTGCTTTTGGTGCCCACAACTCATGTTTTTGGAGAGCCCAGAAGGTTTCCTGACATTTGTTTTTGCTGCCCGAAACTCATGTTTTTGGAGAGTCCAGAAAGTTGCCTGACATTTGTTTTTGGTGCCCAAAACTCATATTTTTGGATAGTCCAGAAGGTTTCCTGACATTTGTTGTTGGTGCCCAAAACTCATATTTTTGGAGAGTCCAGAAGGTTTCCTGACATTTGTTTTTGGTGCCAAAAACTCATGTTTTTGAAGAGCGTAGAAGGTGTTTTTGGTGCCCAAAACTCATGTTTTTGGAGAGTCCAGAAGGTTTCCTGACATTTGTTTTTGGTGCCCAAAACTCATGTTTTTGAAGAGCGTAGAAGGTGCTTTTGGTGCCCAAAACTCATGTTTTTGGATAGTCCAGAAGGTTTCCTTTTTTTGGTGCCCAGAATTCATGTTTTTGGAGAGCCCAAAAGGTTTCCTGACATTTGCTTTTGGTGCCCACAACTCATGTTTTTGGAGTGCCCAGAAGGTTTCCTGACATTTGTTTTTGCTGCCCGAAACTCATGTTTTTGGAGAGTCCAGAAAGTTGCCTGACATTTGTTTTTGGTGCCCAAAACTCATATTTTTGGATAGTACAGAAGGTTTCCTGACATTTGTTGGTGCCCAAAACTCATGTTTTTGGAGAGCCCAAAAGGTTTGCTGACATTTGTTTTTGGTGCCCAAAACTCATGTTTTTGGAGAGCCCAGAAGGCTTCCTGATATTTGTTGTTGGTGCCCAAAACTCACGTTTTTGGAGAGCCCAGAAGGTTTCCTGACATTTGTTTTTGGTGCCCAAAACTCATGTTTTTGGAGAGCCCAGAAGGTTTCCTGACATTTGTTTTTGGTGCCCAAAACTCATGTTTTTGGAGAGCCCAGAAGGCTTCCTGACATTTGTTGTTGGTGCACAAACCTCATATTTTTGGATAGTCCAGAAGGTTTCCTGACATTTGTTGTTGGTGCCCAAAACTCACGTTTTTGGAGAGTCCAGAAGGTTTCCTTTTTTTTGGTGCCCAAAACTCATGTTTTTTGGAGAGCCCAGAAGGTTTCCTGACATTTGTTTTTGGTCCCCAAAACTCATGTTTTTGAAGAGTCCAGAAGGTTTCCTGACATTGTTTTTGGCGCCCAAAACTCATATTTTTGGAGAGCCCAGAAGTTTTCTTGATATTTATTTTTAGCCTCCAAAAATCATATTTTTGGACAACCCAGAAGGTTTCCTGACATTTGTTTTTGGTGTCCAAAACTCATATTTTTGGAGAGCCCAGAGAGTTTGCTGATATTTGATTTTGGTGCCAAAAATTCGTGTTTTTGGAGAGCCCACAAGATTTCCTGACATTTGTTTTTGGTGCCCAGAACTCATGTTTTTGGAGAGCCCAGAAGGCTTCCTGACGTTTCTTGTTGGTGTCCAAAACTCATCGGGAGAGCCCAGAAGGTTTCCTGACATTTGTTTTTGGTGCCCAAGTTTCATATTCTTGGAGAGCCCAGAAGGTTTCCTGACATTTGTTTTTGGTGCCCAACAATCATATTTTTGGAGAGCCCAGAAGTTTTACTGACATTTGTTTTTGGTGCCCAAAACTGAAATTTTCGGAGAGCCCAGAAGATTTCCTGACATTTGTTTTTGGTACTCAAAACTCATGTGTTTGGATAGTCCAGAAGGTTTCCTGACCTTTGTTTTTGGTGCCCAAGTTTCATATTCTTGGAGAGCCCAGAAGATTTCCTGACATTTGTTTTTGGTGCCCAAAACTCATGTTGTTGGAGAGTCCAGAAGGTTTCCTGACATGTGATTTTGGTGTCCAAACCTCATGTGTTTGGAGAGCCCAGAAGGTTTCCTGACATTTGTTTTTGGTGCCCAGAACTCATGTTTTTGGAGAGCCCAAAAGTTTTGCTGACGTTTGTTTTTGGTGCCCAAAACTCATGTTTTTGGAGAGCTCAGAAGGTTTCCTGACATTTGTTTTTGGTGCCCAAAACTCATGTTTTTGGAGAGTCCAGAAGGTTTCCTGACATTTGTTGTTGGTGCCCAAAACTCATGTTTTTGGAGAGCCCAGAAGGTTTCCTGATATTTGTTGTTGGTGCCCAAAACTCATGTTTTTGGAGAGCCCAGAAGGTTTCCTGACATTTGTTTTTGGTGCCCAAAACTCACGTTTTTGGAGAGCCCAGAAGGTTTCCTGACATTTGTTTTTGGTGCCCAAAACTCATGTTTTTGGAGGGCCCAGAAGGTTTCCTGACATTTGTTTTTGGTGCCCAAAACTCATGTTTTTGGAGAGTCCAGAAGGTTTCCTGACATTTGTTTTTGGTGCCCAAAACTCATGTTTTTGGAGAGCCCAGAAGGTTTGCTGACATTTGTTTTTGGTGCCCAACAGTCATGTTTTTGGAGAGCCCAGAAGGTTTCCTGACATTTGTTTTTGGTGCCCAAAACTCATGTTTTTGGAGAGCCCAGAAGGTTTCCTGACATTTGTTTTTGGTGCCCAGAACTCATGTTTTTGGAGAGCCCAGATGGTTTCCTGACATTTATTTTTGGTGCCCAAACCTCATATTTTTGGAGAGCCCAGAAGGTTTCCTGACCTTTGTTTTTGGTGCCCAAGTTTCATATTCTTGGAGAGCCCAGAAGATTTCGTGACATTTGTTTTTGGTGCCCAAAACTCATGTTTTTTGAGAGCGCAGAAGGTTTCCTGACATTCGTTTTTGGTGCCCAAAACACATGTTTTTGGATAGTCCAGAAGGTTTCCTTTTTTTTGGTGCCCAAAACTCATGTTTTTTGGAGAGCCCAGAAGGTTTCCTGACATTTGTTTTTGGTGCCCAAAACTCATGTTTTTGGAGAATCCAGAAGGTTTCCTGACATTTGTTTTTGGTGCCCAAAACTCATGTTTTTGGAGAGCCCAGAAGGTTTCCTGACATTTGTTTTTGGTGCCCCAAATTCATGTTTTTGGAGAGCCCAGAAGGTTTCCTGACATTTGTTTTTGGTGCACAAATTTCTTGTTTTTGGAGAGCCCAGAAGGATTCCTGACTTTTTTTTTGGTGCCCAAAACTCATGATTTTGGAGAGCCCAGAAGGTTCCCTGACAATTCATGATTTTGCAGAGCCCAGAAGGTTCCCTGACATTTGTTTTGGTGCCCAAAACTAGTGTTTTTGGAGCGCCCAGAAGGTTTCCTTTTTTTTTGGTGCCCAAAACTCACGTTCTTGGAGAGCCCAGAAGGTTTCCTGCCATGTGTTTTTGGTGCCCAAGTTTCATATTCTTGGAGAGCCCAGAAGGTTTCCTGACATTTGTTTTTGGTGCCGAAAACTCATATTTTTGGATAGTCCAGAAGGTTTCCTGGCTTGTTTTTTGGTACCCAAAACTCATGGTTTTGGAGAGCCCAGAAGGTTTGCTGACATTTGTTTTTGGTGTCCAAAACTCATACTTTTGGAGAGCCCAGAAGGTTTCCTGACATTTGTTTTTGGTGCCCAGAACTCATGTTTTTGGAGAGTCCAGAAGGTTTCCTGACATTTGTTGTTGGTGCCCTAAACTCACGTTTTTGCAGAGTCCAGAAGGTTTCCTGACATTTGTTTTTGGTGCCCACAACTCATATTTTTGGAGAGCCCAGAAAGTTTCCTGACATTTGATTTTGGTGCCCAAATTTCATGTTCTTCGAGAGCCCAGAAGGTTTCCTGCCATTTGTTTTTGGTGCCCAAGTTTCATATTCTTGGAGAGCCCAGAAGGTTTCCTGACATATTTTTTTTTGGTGCCCAAAACTTATATTTTTGGAGAGCCCAGAAGGTTTCCTGACATTTGTTTTTGGTGCCCAATAGTCATGTTTTTGGAGAGCCCAGAAGGTTTCCTGACATTTGTTGTTGGTGCCCAAAACTCATATTTTTGGAGAGTCCAGAAGGTTTCCTGACATTTGTTTTTGGTGCCCAAAACTCATGTTTTTGAAGAGCGTAGAAGGTGTTTTTGGTGCCCAAAACTCATGTTTTTGGATAGTCCAGAAGGTTTCCTTTTTTTGGTGCCCAGAATTCATGTTTTTGGAGAGCCCAGAAGGTTTCCTGACATTTGTTTTTGGTGCCCAGAACTCATATTTTTGGAGAGCCCAAAAGGTTTCCTGACATTTGCTCTTGGTGCCCAAAACTCATGTTTTTGGAGAGCCCAGAAGGTTTCCTGACATTTTGTTTTTGGTTTCCAAAACGCATGTTTTTGGAGAGCCCAGAAGGTTTGCTAACATTTGTTTTTGCTGCCCGAAACTCATATTTTTGGAGAGTCCAGAAGGTTGCCTGACATTTGTTGTTGGTGCCCAAAACTCATGTTTTGGGAGAGCCCAGAAGGTTTCCTGACATTTGTTTTTGGTGCCCAAATTTCTTGTTCTTCGAGAGCCCAGAAGGTTTCCTGACATTTGATTTTGGTGCCCAAATTTCATATTCTTGGAGAGCCCAGAAGGTTTCCTGACATATTTTTTTTTGGTGCCCAAAACTCATGTTTTTCGAGAGCCCAGAAGGTTTCCTGACAATTTTTTTTGGTGCCCAAAACTCATGTTTTTGGAGAGCCCAGCAGGTTTCCTGACTTTTGTTGTTGGTACCCAAAACTCATGTTTTTGGAGAGCCCAGACGGTTTGCTAACATTTGTTTTTGGTGCCCAAAACTCATGTTTTTGGAGAGCCCAGAAGTTTTCCTGACATTTTGTTTTGGTGCCCAAAACGCATGTTTTTGAAGAGCCCAGAAGGTTTCCTGACATTTGTTTTTGGTGCCCAAAACTCATGTTTTTGGACAGCCCAGAAGGTTTCCTGACATTTGATTTTGGTGCCCAAAACTCATGTTTTTGGAGAGCCCAGAAGGTTTCCTGACATTTGTTTTTGGTGCCCAAAACTCATGTTTTTGGAGAGCCCAGACGGTTTGCTAACATTTGTTTTTGGTGCCCAAAACTCATGTTTTTGGAGAGCCCAGAAGGTTTCCTGACATTTGTTTTTGGTGCCCAAAACTCATGATTTTCGAGAGCCCAGAAGGTGTCCTGACATTTGTTTTTGGTGCCCAACACTCATATTTTTGGAGAGCCCAGAAGGCTTCCTGACATTTGTTTTTGGTGCCCAAAACTCATGTTCTTGGAGAGCCCAGAAGGTTGCCTGACAATTCATGATTTTGCAGAGCCCCGAAGGTTTCCTGACATTTGTTTTTGGTGCCCAAAACTCATGTTTTTTGGAGAGCCCAGAAGGTTTCCTGATATTTTGTTTTTGGTTCCCCAAAACTCATGTTTTTGGACAGCCCAGAAGGTTTCCTGACATTTTGTTTTGGTTTCCAAAACGCATGCTTTTGGAGAGCCCAGAAGGTTTCCTGCCATTTGTTTTTGGTGCCCAAAACTCATGTTTTTGGAGAGCGCAGAAGGTTTCCTGACATTTTTTTTGGTGCCCAAAACTCATGATTTTGGAGAGCCCAGAAGGTTCCCTGACAATTCATGATTTTGCAGAGCCCAGAAGGTTTCCTGACATTTGTTTTGGTGCCCAAAACTAGTGTTTTTGGAGCGCCCAGAAGGTTTCCTCTTTTTTTGGTGCCCAAAACTCACGTTCTTGGAGAGCCCAGAAGGTTTCCTGCCATTTGTTTTTGGTGCCCAAGTTTCATATTCTTGGAGAGCCCAGAAGGTTTCCTGACATTTGTTTTTGGTGCCGAAAACTCATATTTTTGGATAGTCCAGAAGGTTTCCTGACATTTGTTGTTGGTGCCCAAAACTCGCGTTTTTGGAGAGTCCAGAAGGTTTCCTGACATTTGTTTTTGGTGCCCAAAACTCATGTTTTTGAAGAGCGTAGAGGGTGTTTTTGGTGCCCAAAACTCATGTTTTTGGATAGTCCAGAAGGTTTCCTTTTTTTGGTGCCCAGAATTCATGTTTTTGGAGAGCCCAGAAGGTTCCCTGACATTTGCTTTTGGTGCCCACAACTCATGTTTTTGGAGAGCCCAGAAGGTTTCCTGACATTTGTTTTTGCTGCCCGAAACTCATGTTTTTGGAGAGTCCAGAAAGTTGCCTGACATTTGTTTTTGGTGCCCAAAACTCATATTTTTGGATAGTCCAGAAGGTTTCCTGACATTTGTTGTTGGTGCCCAAAACTCATATTTTTGGAGAGTCCAGAAGGTTTCCTGACATTTGTTTTTGGTGCCCAAAACTCATGTTTTTGAAGAGCGTAGAAGGTGTTTTTGGTGCCCAAAACTCATGTTTTTGGAGAGTCCAGAAGGTTTCCTGACATTTGTTTTTGGTGCCCAAAACTCATGTTTTTGAAGAGCGTAGAAGGTGCTTTTGGTGCCCAAAACTCATGTTTTTGGATAGTCCAGAAGGTTTCCTTTTTTTGGTGCCCAGAATTCATGTTTTTGGAGAGCCCAAAAGGTTTCCTGACATTTGCTTTTGGTGCCCACAACTCATGTTTTTGGAGAGCCCAGAAGGTTTCCTGACATTTGTTTTTGCTGCCCGAAACTCATGTTTTTGGAGAGTCCAGAAAGTTGCCTGACATTTGTTTTTGGTGCCCAAAACTCATATTTTTGGATAGTACAGAAGGTTTCCTGACATTTGTTGGTGCCCAAAACTCATGTTTTTGGAGAGCCCAAAAGGTTTGCTGACATTTGTTTTTGGTGCCCAAAACTCATGTTTTTGGAGAGCCCAGAAGGCTTCCTGATATTTGTTGTTGGTGCCCAAAACTCACGTTTTTGGAGAGCCCAGAAGGTTTCCTGACATTTGTTTTTGGTGCCCAAAACTCATGTTTTTGGAGAGCCCAGAAGGTTTCCTGACATTTGTTTTTGGTGCCCAAAACTCATGTTTTTGGAGAGCCCAGAAGGCTTCCTGACATTTGTTGTTGGTGCACAAACCTCATATTTTTGGATAGTCCAGAAGGTTTCCTGACATTTGTTGTTGGTGCCCAAAACTCACGTTTTTGGAGAGTCCAGAAGGTTTCCTGACATTTGTTTTTGGTGCCCAAAACTCATGTTTTTGGAGTGTCCACAAGATTTCTTGACATTCGTTTTTGGTGCCCAAAATTCATGTTTTTGGAGAGCCCAGAAGGTTTCCTGACATTTGTTTTTGGTGCCCAGAACTCATGTTTTTGGAGAGCCCAGAAAATTTCCTGATATTTGTTTTTTGTGCCCACAACTCATGTTTTTGGAGAGCTCAGAAGGTTTCCTGACATTTGTTTTTGGTGCCCAAAACTCATGTTTTTGGAGAGCCCACAAGATTTCCTGACATTCGTTTTTGGTACCCAAAATTCATGTTTTTGGAGGGCCCAGAAGGTTTCCTGCCATTTGTTTTTGGTGCCCAAAACTCATGTTTTTGGAGAGCGCAGAAGGTTTCCTGACATTCGTTTTTGGTGCCCAAAACTCATGTTTTTGGATAGTCCAGAAGGTTTCCTTTTTTTTGGTGCCCAAAACTCATGTTTTTTGGAGAGCCCAGAAGGTTTCCTGACATTCGTTTTTGGTGCCCAAAACTCATGTTTTTGAAGAGCCCAGAAGGTTTCCTGACATTGTTTTTGGCGCCCAAAACTCATTTTTTTGGAGAGCCCAGAAAGTTTCCTGTTATTTGTTGTTGGTGCCCAAATTTCACGTTTTTGGAGAGCCCAGAAGGTTTCCTGACATTTGCTTTTGGTGTCCAAAACTCATATTTTTGGAGAGCCCAGAAAGTTTCCTGATATTTGATTTTGGTGCCCAAAACTCATGTTTTTGGAGAGCCCACAAGATTTCCTGACCATTTTTTTTGGTGCCCAGAACTCATGTTTTTGGAGAGCCCAGAAGGCTTCCTGACATTTGTTTTCGAAATCCAAAACTCATTTGGAGAGCCCAGAAGGTTTCCTGATATTTGTTGTTGGTGCCCCAAACTCATGTTTTTGGAGAGCCCAGAAGGTTCCCTGACATTTGTTTTTGGTGCCCAACAATCATATTTTTGGAGAGCCCAGAAGTTTTACTGACATTTGTTTTTGGTGCCCAAAACTGAAATTTTTGGAGAGCCCAGAAGATTTCCTGACATTTGTTTTTGGTACCCAAAACTCATGTGTTTGGATAGTCCAGAAGATTTCCTGACATTTATTTTTGGTGCCCAAAACTCATGTTTTTGGACAGCCCAGAAGGTTTCCTGACATTTGATTTTGGTGCCCAAAACTCATGTTTTTGGAGAGCCCAGAAGATTTCCTGCCATTTGTTTTTGGTGCCCAAATTTCATGTTTTTGGAGAGTCCAGAAGGTTTCCTGATATTTGTTTTTGGTATCCAAAACTCATGTTTTTGGAGAGCCCAGAAGGTTTCCTGATATTTGATTTTGGTTCCCAAAGTTCATGTTTTTGGAAAACCCAGAAGATTTCTTGATATTTGGTTTTGGTGCCCAAAACTCATGTTTTTGGAGAGCCCAGAAGGTTTCCTGACATTTGATTTTGGAATCCAAAAATCATTTGGAGAGTCTAGAAGGTTTCCTGGCATTTGATTTTGGTGCCCAGAAGTCATGTTTTTGGAGAACCCAGAAGGTTTCCTGATATTTGTTTTTGGTACCCAAAATTCATATTTTTGGAGAACCCAGAAGATTTCATGACATTTGTTTTTGGTATCCAAAACTCATAATTTTGGAGAGCCCAGAAGGTTTGACATTGTTTTTGGCGCCCAAAACTCATATTTTTGGAGAGCCCAGAAATTTTCTTGATATTTATTTTTAGCCTCCAAAAATCATATTTTTGCAGAACCCAGAAGGTTTCCTGACATTTGTTTTTGGTGTCCAAAACTCATATTTTTGGAGAGCCCAGAAAGTTTCCTGATATTTGATTTTGGTGCCCAAAACTCATGTTTTTGGAGAGCCCAGAAGGTTTCCTGACATTTGTTTTTGGTGCCCAGAACTCATGTTTTTGGAGAGCCCAGAAAGTTTCCTGTTATTTGTTGTTGGTGCCCAAATTTCACGTTTTTAGAGAGCCCAGAAGGTTTCCTGACATTTGTTTTTGGTGCCCAAAACTCATGTTTTTGGAGAGCCCAGAAGGTTTCCTGACATTTGTTTTTGGTGCCCAAAACTCATGTTTTTGGAGAGCCCAGAAGGTTTCCTGACATTTGTTTTTGGTGCCCAGAACTCTTTTTTTGTGGAGAGCCCAGAAAGTTTCCTGTTATTTGTTTTTGGTGCCCACAATTCATGTTTTTGGAGAGCTCAGAAGGTTTCCTGACATTTGTTTTTGGTGCCCAAAACTCATGTTTTTGGAGAGCCCACAAGATTTCCTGACATTCGTTTTTGGTGCCCAAAACTCATGTTTTTGGAGGGCCCAGAAGGTTTCCTGCCATTTGTTTTTGGTGCCCAAAACTCATGTTTTTGGAGAGCGCAGAAGGTTTCCTGACATTCGTTTTTGGTGCCCAAAACACATGTTTTTGGATAGTCCAGAAGGTTTCCTTTTTTTGGTGCCCAAAACTCATGTTTTTTGGAGAGCCCAGAAGGTTTCCTGACATTTGTTTTTGGTCCCCAAAACTCATGTTTTTGAAGAGTCCAGAAGGTTTCCTGACATTGTTTTTGGCGCCCAAAACTCATATTTTTGGAGAGCCCAGAAGTTTTCTTGATATTTATTTTTAGCCTCCAAAAATCATATTTTTGGACAACCCAGAAGGTTTCCTGACATTTGTTTTTGGTGTCCAAAACTCATATTTTTGGAGAGCCCAGAGAGTTTCCTGATATTTGATTTTGGTGCCAAAAATTCGTGTTTTTGGAGAGCCCACAAGATTTCCTGACATTTGTTTTTGGTGCCCAGAACTCATGTTTTTGGAGAGCCCAGAAGGCTTCCTGTTATTTGTTGTTGGTGCCCAAATTTCACGTTTTTGGAGAGCCCAGAAGGTTTCCTGACATTTGTTTTTGGTGTCCAAAACTCATATTCTTGAAGGGCCCAGAAGGTTTCCTGCCATTTGTTTTTGGTGCCCAAAACTCATGTTTTTGGAGAGCGCAGAAGGTTTCCTGACATTTGTTTTTGGTGCCCAAGTTTCATATTCTTGGAGAGCCCAGAAGGTTTCCTGACATTTGTTTTTGGTGCCCAAAATTCATGTTTTTGGAGAGCCCAGAAGGTTTCCTGACATTTGTTTTTGGTGCCCAGAACTCATGTTTTTGGAGAGCCCAGAAAATTTCCTGATATTTGTTTTTGGTGCCCACAACTCATGTTTTTGGAGAGCTCAGAAGGTTTCCTGACATTGGTTTTTGGTGCCCAAAACTCATGTTTTTGGAGAGCCCACAAGATTTCCTGACATTCGTTTTTGGTACCCAAAATTCATGTTTTTGGAGGGCCCAGAAGGTTTCCTGCCATTTGTTTTTGGTGCCCAAAACTCATGTTTTTGGAGAGCGCAGAAGGTTTCCTGACATTCGTTTTTGGTGCCCAAAACTCATGTTTTTGAAGAGCCCAGAAGGTTTCCTGACATTGTTTTTGGCGCCCAAAACTCATATTTTTGGAGAGCCCAGAAAGTTTCCTGTTATTTGTTGTTGGTGCCCAAATTTCACGTTTTTGGAGAGCCCAGAAGGTTTCCTGACATTTGTTTCTGGTGTCCAAAACTCATATTTTTGGAGAGCCCAGAAAGTTTCCTGATATTTGATTTTGGTGCCCAAAACTCATGTTTTTGGAGAGCCCACAAGATTTTCTGACCTTTTTTTTTGGTGCCCAGAACTCATGTTTTTGGAGAGCCCAGAAGGCTTCCTGACATTTGTTTTCGAAATCCAAAACTCATTTGGAGAGCCCAGAAGGTTTCCTGATATTTGTTGTTGGTGCCCCAAACTCATGTTTTTGGAGAGCCCAGAAGGTTCCCTGACATTTGTTTTTGGTGCCCAACAATCATATTTTTGGAGAGCCCAGAAGTTTTACTGACATTTGTTTTTGGTGCCCAAAACTGAAATTTTTGGAGAGCCCAGAAGATTTCCTGACATTTGTTTTTGGTACCCAAAACTCATGTGTTTGGATAGTCCAGAAGATTTCCTGACATTTATTTTTGGTGCCCAAAACTCATGTTTTTGGACAGCCCAGAAGGTTTCCTGACATTTGATTTTGGTGCCCAAAACTCATGTTTTTGGAGAGCCCAGAAGATTTCCTGCCATTTGTTTTTGGTGCCCAAATTTCATTTTTTTGGAGAGTCCAGAAGGTTTCCTGATATTTGTTTTTGGTATCCAAAACTCATGTTTTTGGAGAGCCCAGAAGGTTTCCTGATACTTGATTTTGGTTCCCAAAGTTCATGTTTTTGGAAAACCCAGAAGATTTCTTGATATTTGGTTTTGGTGCCCAAAACTCATGTTTTTGGAGAGCCCAGAAGGTTTCCTGACATTTGATTTTGGAATCCAAAAATCATTTGGAGAGTCTAGAAGGTTTCCTGGCATTTGATTTTGGTGCCCAGAAGTCATGTTTTTGGAGAACCCAGAAGGTTTCCTGATATTTGTTTTTGGTACCCAAAATTCATATTTTTGGAGAACCCAGAAGATTTCATGACATTTGTTTTTGGTATCCAAAACTCATAATTTTGGAGAGCCCAGAAGGTTTCCTGACATTGTTTTTGGCGCCCAAAACTCATATTTTTGGAGAGCCCAGAAATTTTCTTGATATTTATTTTTCGCCTCCAAAAATCATATTTTTGCAGAACCCAGAAGGTTTCCTGACATTTGTTTTTGGTGTCCAAAACTCATATTTTTGGAGAGCCCAAAAAGTTTCCTGATATTTGATTTTGGTGCCCAAAACTCATGTTTTTGGAGAGCCCAGAAGGTTTCCTGACATTTGTTTTTGGTGCCCAGAACTCATGTTTTTGGAGAGCCCAGAAAGTTTCCTGTTATTTGTTGTTGGTGCCCAAATTTCACGTTTTTAGAGAGCCCAGAAGGTTTCCTGACATTTGTTTTTGGTGCCCAAAACTCATGTTTTTGGAGAGCCCAGAAGGTTTCCTGACATTTGTTTTTGGTGCCCAAAACTCATGTTTTTGGAGAGCCCAGAAGGTTTCCTGACATTTGTTTTTGGTGCCCAGAACTCTTTTTTTGTGGAGAGCCCAGAAAGTTTCCTGTTATTTGTTTTTGGTGCCCACAATTCATGTTTTTGGAGAGCTCAGAAGGTTTCCTGACATTTGTTTTTGGTGCCCAAAACTCATGTTTTTGGAGAGCCCACAAGATTTCCTGACATTCGTTTTTGGTGCCCAAAACTCATGTTTTTGGAGGGCCCAGAAGGTTTCCTGCCATTTGTTTTTGGTGCCCAAAACTCATGTTTTTGGAGAGCGCAGAAGGTTTCCTGACATTCGTTTTTGGTGCCCAAAACACATGTTTTTGGATAGTCCAGAAGGTTTCCTTTTTTTGGTGCCCAAAACTCATGTTTTTTGGAGAGCCCAGAAGGTTTCCTGACATTTGTTTTTGGTCCCCAAAACTCATGTTTTTGAAGAGTCCAGAAGGTTTCCTGACATTGTTTTTGGCGCCCAAAACTCATATTTTTGGAGAGCCCAGAAGTTTTCTTGATATTTATTTTTAGCCTCCAAAAATCATATTTTTGGACAACCCAGAAGGTTTCCTGACATTTGTTTTTGGTGTCCAAAACTCATATTTTTGGAGAGCCCAGAGAGTTTCCTGATATTTGATTTTGGTGCCAAAAATTCGTGTTTTTGGAGAGCCCACAAGATTTCCTGACATTTGTTTTTGGTGCCCAGAACTCATGTTTTTGGAGAGCCCAAAAGGCTTCCTGACGTTTGTTGTTGGTGTCCAAAACTCATCGGGAGAGCCCAGAAGGTTTCCTGACATTTGTTTTTGGTGCCCAAGTTTCATATTCTTGGAGAGCCCAGAAGATTTCCTGACATTTGTTTTTGGTGCCCAACAATCATATTTTTGGAGAGCCCAGAAGTTTTACTGACATTTGTTTTTGGTGCCCAAAACTGAAATTTTCGGAGAGCCCAGAAGATTTCCTGACATTTGTTATTGGTACCCAAAACTCATATGTTTGGATAGTCCAGAAGGTTTCCTGACCTTTGTTTTTGGTGCCCAAGTTTCATATTCTTGGAGAGCCCAGAAGATTTCCTGACATTTGTTTTTGGTGCCGAAAACTCATGTTGTTGGAGAGTCCAGAAGGTTTCCTGACATGTGATTTTGGTGTCCAAACCTCATGTGTTTGGAGAGCCCAGAAGGTTTCCTGACATTCGTTTTTGGTGCCCAGAACTCATGTTTTTGGAGAGCCCAAAAGTTTTGCTGACGTTTGTTTTTGGTGCCCAAAACTCATGTTTTTGGAGAGCTCAGAAGGTTTCCTGACATTTGTTTTTGGTGCCCAAAACTCATGTTTTTGGAGAGTCCAGAAGGTTTCCTGACATTTGTTGTTGGTGCCCAAAACTCATGTTTTTGGAGAGCCCAGAAGGTTTCCTGATATTTGTTTTTGGTGCCCAAAACTCACGTTTTTGGAGAGCCCAGAAGGTTTCCTGACATTTGTTTTTGGTGCCCAAAACTCACGTTTTTGGAGAGCCCAGAAGGTTTCCTGACATTTGTTTTTGGTGCCCAAAACTCATGTTTTTGGAGGGCCCAGAAGGTTTCCTGATATTTGTTTTTGGTGCCCAAAACTCATGTTTTTGGAGAGTCCAGAAGGTTTCCTGACATTTGTTGTTGGTGCCCAAAACTCACGTTTTTGGAGAGCCCAGAAGGTTTGCTGACATTTGTTTTTGGTGCCCAACAGTCATGTTTTTGGAGAGCCCAGAAGGTTTCCTGACATTTGTTTTTGGTGCCCAAAACTCATGTTTTTGGAGAGCCCAGAAGGTTTCCTGACATTTGTTTTTGGTGCCCAGAACTCATGTTTTTGGAGAGCCCAGATGGTTTCCTGACATTTGTTTTTGGTGCCCAAACTTCATATTTTTGGAGAGCCCAGAAGGTTTCCTGACCTTTGTTTTTGGTGCCCAAGTTTCATATTCTTGGAGAGCCCAGAAGATTTCCTGACATTTGTTTTTGGTGCCCAAAACTCATGTTTTTTGAGAGCCCAGAAGGTTTCCTGACATTTGTTTTTGGTGCCCAAAACTCATGTTTTTGGAGAGCCCAGAAGGTTTCCTGACATTTGTTTTGGGTGCCCAAAACGCATGTTTTTGGAGAGTCCAGAAGGTTTCCTGACATTTGTTTTTGGTGCCCAAAACTCATGTTTTTGGAGAGTCCAGAAGGTTTCCTGACATTTGTTTTTGGTGCCCAAAACTCATGTTTTTGGAGAGCCCAGAAGGTTTCCTGACATTTGTTTTTGGTGCCCCAAACTCATGTTTTTGGAGAGCCCAGAAGGTTTCCTGACATTTGTTTTTGGTGATTAAATTTCTTGTTTTTGGAGAGCCCAGAAGGATTCCTGACATTTTTTTTGGTGCCCAAAACTCATGATTTTGGAGAGCCCAGAAGGTTCCCTGACAATTCATGATTTTGCAGAGCCCAGAAGGTTTCCTGACATTTGTTTTGGTGCCCAAAACTAGTGTTTTTGGAGCGCCCAGAAGGTTTCCTTTTTTTTTTGGTGCCCAAAACTCACGTTCTTGGAGAGCCCAGAAGGTTTCCTGCCATTTGTTTTTGGTGCCCAAGTTTCATATTCTTGGAGAGCCCAGAAGGTTTCCTGACATTTGTTTTTGGTGCCGAAAACTCATATTTTTGCATAGTCCAGAAGGTTTCCTGGCTGTTTTTTTGGTACCCAAAACTCATGGTTTTGGAGAGCCCAGAAGGTTTGCTGACATTTGTTTTTGGTGCCCAAAACTCATACTTTTGGAGAGCCCAGAAGGTTTCCTGACATTTGTTTTTGGTGCCCAGAACTCATGTTTTTGGAGAGTCCAGAAGGTTTCCTGACATTTGTTGTTGGTGCCCTAAACTCACGTTTTTGCAGAGTCCAGAAGGTTTCCTGACATTTGTTTTTGGTGCCCACAACTCATATTTTTGGAGAGCCCAGAAAGTTTCCTGACATTTGATTTTGGTGCCCAAATTTCATGTTCTTCGAGAGCCCAGAAGGTTTCCTGCCATTTGTTTTTGGTGCCCAAGTTTCATATTCTTGGAGAGCCCAGAAGGTTTCCTGACATATTTTTTTTTGGTGCCCAAAACTCATGTTTTTCGAGAGCCCAGAAGGTTTCCTGACATTTGTTTTTGGTGCCCAAAACTCATATTTTTTTTATAGTCCAGAAGGTTTCCTGACATTTGTTGTTGGTGCCCAAAACTCATATTTTTGGAGAGTCCAGAAGGTTTCCTGACATTTGTTTTTGGTGCCCAAAACTCATGTTTTTGAAGAGCGTAGAAGGTGTTTTTGGTGCCCAAAACTCATGTTTTTGGATAGTCCAGAAGGTTTCCTGCCATTTGTTTTTGGTGCCCAAAACTCATGTTTTTGGAGAGCCCAGAAGGTTTCCTGACATTTGTTTTTGGTGCCCAGAACTCATATTTTTGGAGAGCCCAAAAGGTTTCCTGACATTTGCTCTTGGTGCCCAAAACTCATGTTTTTGGAGAGCCCAGAAGGTTTCCTGACATTTTGTTTTTGGTTTCCAAAACGCATGTTTTTGGAGAGCCCAGAAGGTTTGCTATCATTTGTTTTTGCTGCCCGAAACTCATATTTTTGGAGAGTCCAGAAGGTTGCCTGACATTTGTTTTTGGTGCCCAAAACTCATGTTTTGGGAGAGCCCAGAAGGTTTCCTGACATTTGTTTTTGGTGCCCAAATTTCTTGTTCTTCGAGAGCCCAGAAGGTTTCCTGACATTTGATTTTGGTGCCCAAATTTCATATTCTTGGAGAGCCCAGAAGGTTTCCTGACATTTTTTTTGGTGCCCAAAACTCATGTTTTTCGAGAGCCCAGAAGGTTTCCTGACAATTTTTTTTGGTGCCCAAAACTCATGTTTTTGGAGAGCCCAGAAGGTTTCCTGACTTTTGTTGTTGGTACCCAAAACTCATGTTTTTGGAGAGCCCAAAAGTTTTGCTGACGTTTGTTTTTGGTGCCCAAAAC
>CAJNDS010001432.1:0-19019 GCA_905221605.1 Symbiodinium natans
CCTGCTAGGAGGGGCTTCAACTGCCTCTGGTTCTGGCGAACCGTCCGCTTGCGGACCCCGGTTTCCCAGGGGGGGTACCCATTTGAGGCCCGAAAAAGGGCTTTGGGTGTGGGGGGAGGATTTGGAGGGGGGTGCCTGTTCTGACAACCTATACACCTCGGCCCGAGGCCTCGGCGGATAATATTATAAAATTAGTCTTATTATTATTATTATTAAAGGTGCTCTTTAAGGAGCGATAATATTATAAATAAATGCTGTAGAATAAGATAGCGAAGTGAATGAGCGATTGAGCGAGAGAAAGAGCGGTCGCATTAATTTTAATAAAAAGCATTCTGGTTTCTGGAATTATTAATCATACAATCCTCTCCAAAACTCCCCAAAGAATAGGAAGACATGTGAATAATAGTAATGCATCAAAGAGCCCCTTAAAATGCAGGAAATTTAATTGTATTTTTAAGGGTTCTTAAAGGAGATACAATATTCCTACTAATAAAGGCGTGGGGGTTGGACATCTGAGCTGCAGACTCGTCAAAGACATATGCAATGCTGGCATGATATTGCAGATGCCAGGGATCGAGTGTGTTGGAGTAATTGAACTGCTACACGGACCCGCCTCGACCCAGCCCGCAATTTGGTTGGGGGTTGTAGCAGTCTGGGGGAGACCAGACCTGTATCATCCTGTATCAACCAGTCCGAGGCAGCAACGACATGGGCAACTCCCACCCGGACACCCTGAGCTCCATGCACAGCTTGGCCATGCACCTCCAGGTGCGTGGCCAGCTGGATGAAGCGGAGCTTCTGTTCCGGGAGGTGTGGGAACAGCGCGTGGCACTCAGAGCTGCTGTGTCATCAGACCCATCAGGCCCTGGAGTGTAAAAAACAATGAACGACGCAGCTGTTCAGGCAAATTATGCAGTATCGCAGGCGGTGGTGTTGCAGGTTTACGATGCTTTACTTTGCGTTGCGTTACGTCACGAAACTCCTCCAGCCAGTAGGCCCGCTTTCCGAGCCTGCCAGACACGACCCGTTGGTTGTTGAAATGCCAGTGTCCAAACCAATGTGGCTGACTTCAGAGCGCTCGGTGCCTGCACAGGGTCACCCTTGAATTTCGCGAAAAACTCAGAATCTAAGCGAGATGCTTCGGGTGCGAACTGAGATGTGCTAACAGAATACACACAGCAATTTTTGACATGAAAAATCTTACGTGGGCCTGTGTTTTGAACATGTTTTGATCGCGAGCTGGGAAGAGCAGCTTGGCCCGGAGACGGGCCATTCGAGGCAAAGTCGTATATTCCGTCTTCACGTCGTCAATGCGACAAGATTCTGAAACGGTTGGTTACTTTGGCTGTGACAATCGGGACAAATGCACATGTACTACACACACACACACACGGTGGCAGTTTCCGATCGGGTTGGTGCGATTGTGGGAACACTGCTTCTGTTTCCCTCCTATCAAAGCTTTGCTGTTATCACGGCAGGGCTATGCCATGCATCTTCAGAAACGCGTCTTGTCTAGTGGATGATTCGTTTCGTTCCAAGGCCGGACGAAAATGGGTGCTTCCCACCCCGACACGGTCAGCACCAGAGACTGCTTGTTGGCGCTTCTTCGAGAGGTGTACACCGCGCAAAGGCGTTGGGCCCTCGGTCGGATGCGATTTCTTTTGTGCCGGAAAATAATCGAAAATGTCTCTTTCAGACGAAGCAAAGTTCCACCAGTGCTGCTCGAGGTCAGCGACCTTTAATTCGAACGCTTCTGGGGTTAAGCTCTGGTGAAGGGCTTTGCGGACTCAGGGATCTTGCACGAAATGGTACACCTGTTGGACATTTAACCTTCCGGACTGCATGAATGCAGTGGACCGGCTCTGAGCAAACCGTACTGAGCCAGCCTCGAGTGGCCGGCCTGATGTTTATTGCAATTCTTAGATCCCCAATACCCAAGGCCAAGTTCTTGTAGTTTAGTAGGAATCGGAACGTTTAACCTTTCACTTCTGTGGCTTATTGGGGTAGTCAGAATTGCTGAAGTTTTGTTTGCTCGATCGTGCTGCTGGCCGTGGTCCGAGGCCATGCCAAACTGGGGGACGGCGAAGAACTGAGGCGGGACACAGGCCAGGTGCTCGGAGCGGCAAGAGCCTGGGCCTCATGAGCTTTTCATTTCCAATTGTCTATCACGCCGTGGTCCAAAAACTTATCATCTGCTGAAACGACTGCAAAGTAGTCATGCCACTGTCCTCAGCCCAGGCTGGGGCATGAACAAAATTTTAGACGTCGGCCGACCACAGATCATACAAAGTACCGTGTGAGATGACCAAATCTTGTGTACGTCTGCAAAACCACGTTGTCCTCGGAGTCAGTTGATTCGTGAAATCAATCTCCCTTGTGTGAGGAAGTTTGTTGATGGAGGTTCTGTTGCCTGCGGAGCCCTCGCCCACTTTCCTTCCCAGGCCACGATCAGAGGCAGGTGCAGAGTTTGCAGATTCGCAGGGCACTCGGAATCGACATTCAAACCGACTCAGACCTCCGTGTGATGAAGCGACGGATCCTTCTGTGAAAGACTTTGCTTGATGGGTGTTGTGCTGCCTCCTACCCGTGGGCTCTGTCCAAGGAGACGAACACGAGCAGCAGCTGCTGGAAACATTTCACAGTCGCTGGATGCTCAGAATCGCGACTGTGCCATTCTAGTCCTTCTTCCGAGAGGGTTGGCAAGATTGGGGTCATGGTGTACTTGTGTCCTCCACTGTAGGATGAACCCAGGTCGAGATGAGCTGGGTTGGCGGCACCCACGCACCCAGCAAGTGCTGGAGGAGCTGGCGGGTCTCCTCCGAAGTCAGAAGCGGCTGAACGAAGCCACGCAGCTATGCCTGGACCCACAAGGTTGGTCATTTAGAAAATCAGCGAGCCTGTGTTACATATAGGCTGCGGGCAGGCCTTTCGTGCTTTCCTCCATAGATATGTAAGCGCTTAAAGCCACACGCTTGTAGACCTCAGCTTACTCAATTACCGAGTATTTCGGTTTGCATGAGCTATATCTTGTCCTCAACGTACGGCTCTCCGAACTGATTGCGAGGCCTCCGATCCACATGCCTCTGCAACATCAGAGTCCGCCAGAGCGGAAGCGGCGAGGAGATTTGTGAGGTCCACTGCTGGAGTAAAACAGCAAAACTGATGTAAACTGGCCAGACAACTTCGCTTAGCATGGCGATGTGCCCTGAGCATCGGAGGGGGTCCAAGAGTTAAGGTAAGCTTGTCACTGCGTGGCATGTGACTGGCATGTTCGAGGAAGCATTGCTGTGACCATCTAGCTTGAAACTGTTTTTTCGGTGAGGTCGCTTGTGCATTGTATACGCATGCGTGTCAATGAGGTGAGGGTATCCGATTCCGAGTTGGTCTCCAAACTGTTGGCGAACGTACTGGAAGCAGCTGGTGGGGTTCCAAGTGACAATTTGGCAGGCCTGATTGGCAAAGCTTTGCAAGACGCTCCAGGAATGTTCTAGGAACTTTATTCTGGTTGCATTGTGCTTGATGTCGGTTCTCCAAACCCCCAATGGCAAAAGCCAAGCTTCTGTCGGCTTGCGGAGCTGCGCAGAGGTCGGGAGGACGGGCATCTTCTACTCAAGTCGAAGGCATCATGGATGCGAAAGCGTGGGCTTTGGGAAGTTTTGTGATGCGGAAACCCTAGACCCTACACCGCGGAGATTCTGGAAGGTGGGAGCAGATGTGGGTTGAGGGTTCGGGTTGAAGTTTGAACTGATCTTGGAACAGCTGTGTTCTCATTATCAGCAAAACTATTATCAGCCGTCATGTTACTATTTTATTGTTATTAGTTTCACTGTTTGTTTTATTGTGCTGTGAGGTCACGCGCATTGCCATAAGTAATTCTCAATCGCAATGCTTTGATGCGTCCTGAATGTAGTAGAGCGTAGGCTGGCAAGGTCAAACTGTTGACCCATCCAATTTCCACAGGCGGCCCCAAGCAAAATCGCTCATGCTCAACATCAGAGACATGCTCGCAGCATGCGTGGTTCACCTGTCACCCCGGTGTAGCGCCAATAACGTCACTAGACGGCTGAAGCCGAGCAGCCAAGCACCTTTTATCGTTTGCTTTTGATTTTTAATTGCTCCTGATGCAGAACACATTTGAGATTGAATCTACGGTGCTGTGGTTTTGATTGCTACGCAGGCCTCATGCTTTGCACTGGTCTCATGTATGTTCCTGCATGTTGAGGGAACGAAAACCGATGGGATAGGAATGGGTTTCGCGACCGAGTTACACTGTGAATGCCCTCCGGTCAATCTGGCTGCACTGTCCTGCACAGGTGCTAGACGAGAATGTCAGCTTGCGAGATGCAGGCCGAGTGCCAAACTCTGAGGGGCACGTAGATGGCACTGCAGTATGCTATAACTCGTGACCAGGTAGACTGCAAGCTGCTGTTGTGCAACAGGCTTTCGGTCACACTTCAGGTATCCAGGGCATACTGCAGCATGCTTAATCACAACACACAAATCTTCAGCCCTGGCGCCACAGGGCGAGCCAAAGAAATCCTTCTTCCATGCATGAAGGTCTCATGAGTTTTCGGGTCCATGCAGGACACAGATGACTGACACGCCTGCGATCTTTCCATGACAACATCCCACATCCGATCATCCCTAAATCTTCAAGTGTGGGAGGTTGTGAGGCTGCGAGGTTTGAAGGAACGGTTACGTACGACCTGAGTGATCCAGTCAGGTTTGCGGATGCATGCCGAAGTGTTCCTCGTTGCGGTGCGGGAGGCCTCTCGACATTGACATTGGTGTAAGCGTATGCGAGAAGGAACATGCTCTCCGCTACTATACTGTACCTGTGTGTGCATGATTTCAATAAATGTTCTTACCAAAAATCCAGCCATGTTAGAATTGGCAAACATCGCAGGTACCAAGTGCAGAGGCCACATCTACAAAACATATTTGCACAAGTTAAATGATGCATGCATGGATGGATGGATCGATGGACGGATTTTGTAACAAAGTTTGTAAGCACAACTAGGTACGTACGTATACATACATACGTACGTACATATATATATATATATATCTTTTAATATTGTACATATACATATATAATTGTACATATGTATGTACATGGGCGTATCAGGTCACATACAGTCGCAAAGTTGTAAGCAGACCTGTTGAGGCGGATGGTTCTGTCGAACGGAAGAAGCAGCTAGAGCGCATACTGCGACGTCGGGAGCAGCACCTTGGAATCAATGACCCGACAGTAGCGTCTACTCTTCGGCAGCTTGGCAACGTCCTTGAAGAGTTGCAGGAGTTCGCAGAGATGGCCAAAGTCCTAGGGAGGTGCCTTGAGATCCAGGAACACGAGGTTGATGTTCAGCCAGCAGAGACTGCAGCGACACTTCTGAAGCTTGCATTTGCGCTTTGCAAGCTGGGCGACCACCGCAAAGAGGTCAACCTGCTTGAGCTTTGCAGGAACATACAGGAGCAGCGTGCGCTCCAAGATGATTCCGCAAGGCCCGACTTGGCAGCCACACTGTTCAGTTTGGGACTGGGACATGGCCATGTTGGGGAGTTTGGCAGGAAGGTCCAAGTTTTGGAGCGGGGCTTGAAGATGGTGGAGAACGATCACGGCCCAGAGCATCTGAAGCTGGTGCCATTTCTGAAGGAACTCGGATCGGCTTATGGAGACTTGGGCGAGGATGCGATGGAGAAGAGTGTACTGGAACGCTGTGAGAGCATCCAAGCACGACGAGAAGGCCCGAGGTTGAGCTAGGCTGGCTTGACATAAGATATAACACTTTTTACGGGCCCGGCGTAATTGGCTGGGGCTTGAGTTTCGGTGTTCCATAACTGGTAATCTAGTGCGAGCCACAAGGGAATGCGACTGCCAATTATTCAGGCGCCTTTGTTTGAATATCAGAAGGAGACTTCAGTAAGGATATGTAAGGGGATGCCCTCACCAGTAAGCCATGTCTCGAATACTAGTTTTTCCCAGACTCGAACTTTCTACCACAACCGTGTACCCGAACCATACATGGAACCTCCTACTCCCTCCTCTTCGTGACACCTGCCGACCGCTGGAAGCTTACGTGTATTTAGATCAAGCTCGGCTTTTACAGGAACCGGAAGTCTCAGTGCGACAAAGGTAGCGCATGTTCGGAATCATGAGGCAGACGCCAGCGGTTTCAGGTAGACTCGAGCCATGTACACACAGCTTCCAGCAAGATCCGCACAGCATCTATGCACCAGCAATCACCATATTCCCGGAAGCTCTCAAATCCTTCTAACCCTCAACCTGATACACTTCAGACCCTTCAACCCTAAACCCCAAGACCCTAAACCCAAACCCTGAAACTTACAGCCAGGTCGTGGTGCTTCGGGTTCGCAAGGTGCGAAGACCGCCACGGAAACAGCAGTCACATACGACAAGGTCGGCTTGGGGCCTTCGGCATCCCTGTAGCCCCTGAAACACCTTCGATGCAACATGCAAGGCTCAGGCTGTAGGCTTTGGGGTTTACGGATTACCAAGAGTATCTCTGTGTAGCCCCTATTGTAACTGTACTATAGCATAGCCCAAACACTGTTCTAATCGGTTAATGAAGTAGATGTTGTGAGCTTCGGGCTCAGCATCATACGATGGCACGTGTTCGGTCGGGACTTCTGTGGACTGACATATGTGTAGGATGCACGTAGTTTAAGTTGTTCGAAGGATTCCATGTTGTCGAGGCTCAGATGCAAAGACTGCCACTTGTTCGGGATTTGCTGCTGCAGCCTGTTGATACCTTGCCCTTCGTGCTTGTCTCTTCGACTCCGAAAGAAGATAGTGCATAGGGACACTTCTCAGCCGCTCAGATCTTCGACACAGGCGCCTCAAACGGAGGTCCGACCCCTATAATAGATGTCTTGCTCAGAGGACCCTCTGTGTACCGTATAAGCTTATGGAATCTTTGCCGTCGTGGGGCGTGTGCTTCCGAATGAGAGTATGTGTGACAAGGAAGCCCTATAGCCCCTAAATCAGGAATGTATGCGAACTCCTTGCAATAAGCTCGAGGTGGATGGGTTGGCTGTCAGTCTGGGCCAGTGTGACTTCGCACAGCTTCGGCACGGAGTGGTGATGATCTCAAGAAGGCATTCGCGTGCCAGGTTCGAGATTACGGGCTTGGAAGAATGCCCGAGATTGCCGGCAAACGTATGTCCTTTGAGTCCCATCCTGAAGCTACTGCCGCACGAGACTCGCTTTGACGAGGCGCCTGTACTTCTGGTCATCCGCGTCTGCTCGGGTGCTCAGGCGGTCTGGCGTTCATCGTCGGATGGCGGTTGGGAATCGCTTGCGGATGCGAAGTTCTATCCAGGACATGCCGTGCTGTGGCTGGATCATTTTTGCGAGCTCTTTGTCGGAACTGATGGTACCTGCTCCCCAAGACCGCGGGGAATGCTTGTCCGTGGCTTCATGGATGAAACCACAGGGAGGGGAAAATGTGCAGTTTTGCACACAAACTGTCCCTCTTGTACCCAGCAGCTGCAGCCGACATCCGACTACCGCGTAGACCCCGAGGTCTTGAGGGGTTTCGATGAGTGCGGGCCGCCTTTTTGCGCGGGCTTATACAGCCATGGAGACAGACTCACCATAGCCCAGGCTGAGAATGATCATCAGCATATTACCTTAAGTTTCCACAGGCTTCCTCTCGTCACCAGCCGCTTCTTCGAAGCTCGGGGAACCCAGTTCGAGGTGGACATTGCTGACTCGTCCCATGCTTTTCGCCTCTTGACGAGAAGCAGCAGAAGTCTAGATTCTTTCCGAGCAGAGCATAATCACTTCGGGAAATGTACTAAATTAGTATATCTTCCGTCGCTGTGCCGAGGACTCTGTGATGCTGCCCCGACCGCGCCATCGAGCCTGCCTCCACCCGCACCACTGCCGCCACCACCGCCACAGGCGGGGGGTGGGATACCTCCGCCGCCACCATCGCTGCATGGACCAGAAGATGGGACTTCTTCCAGCATGCCCCTCGAGCAGACTTCGAATCGATCTTAAACATGTTCAATCATCGGCGATTGTTCGTCCCTGGTTTGTATGAACACCTAGCTGTCCTTAGTCAGTCCCTAAACCCTTAAACCCTGAGCCCCTAAACCCTTAAAAAATAGTTGCGCGCCCCCAGCTCGCACTGTTCCGTGCACCTTTTCGGCAGACGCCAGCTTGTCGCAGCCGCTTCACACACAGAGAACCCTAGGAGCCCAGTTACTTACACTTTGAGTCGGTGCTCCTTCCACCTACTGTTCCGACAGCCCTATCTATCTATCAGTCTATCCATCTACGTATTTATATATGTATATATCTCTCTCTATCAATCTATCTGTCCATCTATCTATCTACATAGCCGTCTGTCTGTCTGTCTGTCTATCTATCCATCTATCTATTTATGTGTATATACACAATACCCAAACCCCACTAGCCAGTTTATTCATTCAGTGATTCATTCAGTCAATTATTCAATTCGTGCAGTTATTCATTCGTTCGCACATGCACACATACATCGAGATCGGTTCCTTCTCCCGCAAACCCAGGCATCTGATTCTGCCTGAACTTTGCGAAGTGGAGGCTGGATCTTGGCCTCACCGCAGACATCGGGGTCTAGGGTCTATAGGGCCACTAGGGTGTTTAGGTTTCAGGGTTTATGGGGCTTATAGGGTTAATGGTATACTGTTTGGGGAGTGGGGTTTACCGTCTGTAGTGTTGAAGGTTCCGGCCTTTCTCCCTAGGTTGCCAACCCTACAGAGCCCACATTGGAAAAGGTTGCTGTCGCGGTTGTGATTTGTAAACCCCAAACCCCTAAACCCTCAACCATAAACCCTAAACCATGACTCTGAGAGGTCTACACGGCGGAGGCGCCTCACAACTTTCTGAGCACAGGCACGCCTCTAGTGGACATGATCATGCTCTTCAATCCGAACCCTGTTAAACCTGAAAGGTAGTTTTGCGACCTTCTCGTGCTGCTCCTTAATCTGAACCCCTAAAACCTGAAAGATCGTTTTGCAGACTTCTGCACACTGGAAAAAGCTCTTCGTAAGGACCTTCAGTCCTAAATCATCTCCCAAAGCCCCTAAACCCTAAACCCCTGAACCCTAAACCCCTAAGCCTTAAATCATTTCCCTAAACCCCTGATTAACCCCTGAACCCCTAAATCATTTCCATAAACCCTGAACCCCGAAACCCCCTAACCCCTCCACCCCCAAATCATCTCCCTGAAGGTGAGCTGGAAGCTGGCCACTTGTCTCTTGAGCAGCTCATGCAGCGAGCCACTTTGCGGCTTAGTGTTTTTTTCCACTTGTCTCGGAACCCTAAGCGGGTTTAGGAGGGGTTTAGCGGTTTACGGGCTCAGGGGTTTTGTGTTTTGTTTTGGGGGGTTTTGGCGTTTAGGGTTTAACGTGTTTGGCCTTCAGTGCTCTTGGAATGCAGATGGATTTCTACAGAGTTTAGGGTGTTCGGGTCAGGGGTTTGGAGGTAATATCCCCTATAAAACTACCAGGCCCTGTATAGACCAGAGAACGATCTCAAACATCGAGATGCCCATGTGAAAGTTGTCCGAACACTTCATCCGAGGGATCATGACACAACCGTGGCTGCAAACACTTTGCAACAAGTCTGATCCAGAAACCGAAACCTAAGCCATAGCTCCAGGAAACCTATGAATCCTCAACCTTCCTGGTTCCCTCAACCACAGCGCGAAAAGGCGATACACCTGAAACGTTCGGCCTTGAATCCTTGACCCTTAAACTCCAGAGTCCGAAACCTTTGAGCCCTCAAGCTGCAGAACCCTGAATTTTCAACCTCTACCCTTGAACCCATAAACTTCAAAGCCGTCAAGCCCGAAACCCTGAACCCTTGCCCTTCAACCCCAAAAACCTTAAAGCCCAAACCCTTGAACCCATTTGTCAAACTCCAAAGCCCTGAAACCCTAAACCCTGGACCCTCAACCTTCGAACCCGTAAACTCCAAGACCCTTAAACCCTTGAACCAAAAAATAGAGTTCCTTATTTTGAAATCCCTATAATAAGGATCCTACTATTTAGAGTATTATGACTCTATTAGGGTCCCCCTTAAAACCCCGGCTCCACCGCAAGTTTATCGGTTTCGAACGGTGGCTGAGGCTCGTGCTGACAGTGCCGAGGTCGGCAGCCTACTGGTGCAGGCACGGGCTACGGTTTAGGGTTTAGGATGTAGGGTTTAGGATGTAGGGTTTAGGGTTTAGGGTTTAGGGTTTAGGGTTTAGGGTTTAGGGTTTAGGGTTCAGGGCTCTCCTTACTGCGTGTGCTTTTGAGTGGGTTGAATGGTACGCTCGAGGCTGCTCTTCTGTGGTTTGTAGTCGTCAGCGCATTCAACTGGGGCTTAACGGGAGGTTTCAGACTTTGTGTTGAGGTCCTCCGTATGAATGAGATGCAATTCAGCATTGAATCTGCTAAGTTACGAGCTCTGTCACACAGGGCTCAAAATCCCCGACAACCCTACACCGCATGAGTCTGCACTCAGCTATTGCCTTGGCAGGTGTTACCGCCTCCTCCACCACCTCCACCGCCTCCAGATGAAGAGCATCAAACGGACATCCCGACTGTATCACCTCCCCCACCGGCTCCACCTGAATCACCGCAACGAAGAAACTTGATGATCTCTGGGCGGTTCAACGATCAGAACAAAATGAACTACATGAGAGAGGTCAAAGAAGCGCTTTGTGACAAGTTCATTCCCGTGGATATGGTGAAGGCCGACTTTGCTAGTGCCAAATTCGGAAACCAGACGGCGCTTCTCCTGTACAGGGCCAAAGCCCTGTTGGCTTTTTGCACTTGGGATTATGGAGAGAAAACTGGTGCGCAGTATGAAACTTATATAGAGCTCCAGTACGCGTACCAGAACAAGCTTGCAATTCTGCCAATTCAGCTCTGCCATGAATTTCCACCCTGTCCCAAAGATGAGGAAGGCCGGGCACAAAATGCATTGGTGCTTCAGGGCGATTTGGTGCGGATCATCGACAAAGACATGTCGGACCCGGCGAGGGTTGCACAGGAGATCTGTGATGCCTGGTTCAGAGCAATCCAGCATATGTGACTGTGCGGCGCTTGAAGATGAATTTGTCCTTCTTCGAGTTCGCTGGACTATATGTTGGCACTTGGTTGTAAGGGTCTTCCTCCATGCAGCAGTAACTTGTCATCATACGAGGACAAGTATACCTTCCAAACCTTTGGTCACGCGAGCGCTTTCTTCCGAAGGACGTTCGCAAGTTCTTCATAGTGTAAACGCCCTGTCGCTTGTTGAGCGAAGAGCTTACAAGAAGGCGCTGAAGCCATAAGCAGCAACGGCAGATATGGTTCTCATAAAGTCATCCACGTCTTTAAAGCCCCAGTCCGGAAGGGATCCTAATCTGACAAAGCATGTGTTGCAGTTGTCCCCATTTCTCTACATGTAGCCCACATTGTCTTGTGCTCATTGCCTCCAGTGCCCGCTCCCTTCCCTCCTGCAGAGGGACTTGTCTCATTTTGAATATTCTCAGTGAGACTGGGCCCCCTAGCAGTACCCACTAGGGTTCCCTTTCAAGACTGAATGACAGGAAAAGGGTACCCTGAGTCTTACAGCTATTTCTTAAAGGGGGCACCCCAAACCCCAAACCCTAAACCCCAAACCCCAAACCCTAAACCCTAAACAGTAAACCTTTAACCCTAAACTCTAACCAGGAGATGGCCCAGGGCGGCAAAGCCGTGCCTCGGAGCCAGCCATGAACTCTGCGACTCCCAAGCAAAGACTCCGAAGAGCGACCCAAAAAGGACAAAAGCATCTATGGGATATCCATATCCTAATTGTTGCTTGTTAGCTTTTTGGAGGCCCTAGACCTTTCGCACACCCGAGGCTACACTTCAAGCGTGTAGGTGAGAAGGTCTTTCCGGCTTATGGTTTAAGGGCTTGGGTTAGTGGCACTAGGGTTGCGAGATTTGGCAATACCCGCAGTGACATGAGGCCTTTCTCAGCAAGAGTCCAAGCTCTCGTTGTCAATGGAGTCAAGCAGAGCCCTCCAAGAGTTTGGGTCTTTGTCCCCCGAATCGGCCTCATAGCTCTCAGTGCCAGATAAGATTGGTCATAATATAATATAATATATAATATAGTTTTGCTTATAGTATTATTAATAATAGGATAAAAACTCGTATTGTCAAAATTGATGTTCTGCTGTCCTTGGCAACGATGATTGGCATGGCTGGGAGTCCGGGCTCAAGATGTGCTACTCGTAAGAACTCCAAGGCTGCATTGCGGGGCCTGTCGGTTTTTCGTGCTGCGACACAATTGCAAGTAGTCTCCAGAGCGAAAGATCATAATGGTCATACAGGTAATAGGTAAAACTAATGGACGTTAGAAATAATCTTGCTTCGTCATAAGAGCTGAGATATTTGACACAATCCTAAGAGAAGGGTGATTTTTAAACCCTACTTGGGTGGGACACTAAAAGAAGCGGTATATTCATCATTTTATAGTCTTACTTGAATGGCACGCTAAAGTAAATCTTGCTTCCCTCACAAGAACTGAGATTGTTGACGCGGTCTTTTTGTACAATAAGAGTATATTTCTCTCCCTTATTTGGGTGGGACGCTAAAGTAAATCCAGTGCAAGCGATTTCTACGCCCAAAAGCACCAATTCAGAGCCTTCAAAGATTCTTAGAATACAATTGAAGGCTATCAATCGAAATGCGAGGCAATCAGGTCGTCAAGTATCACGGCAAACATCACGCGACTCCAAGCCCCCAGGCAATGTATTAAAGGCCCGCCGCCACCTCCAATTAAACCCAAGGGCACAGAATCGCGTCAGAAAACAGAGAAAAAAGACGACCCAAGTGAGATCCAGAAATTCAATCAACGAAAAGAAGAACACGACAAAACACCCTCAAATCAGACGTTCTTTGACGTCAAAACGACTACGCTCATCTCAATACCTGCGCGAGGGGCCTGCAAGCACAATCAAAACATTTCCTGCAGAGAAAAAGATATTGCCGCCAAGCATCCATCAAAGTGATATTGCACAAAGCGAGAAGAAGAATGATGTCGCTCCGCTTTTTCTCGATTATCGTCCCCATCCCGGATCCGCCGCAAACAAACGTGGGCATGTCTCTGGAGCACGAACGAAAGACGTTCCTTCAAGTTTTGGCACGTCACGCCATGCGGCTTCTGACGATGATCATCCACTGCTCGACACAAAGATGATAAGATACGATCTCCCTCCGGATCAAGACCACCAGCAGTCTCAAACACAAGAGGCTCAAATCCCAGTCCTTGTTCCTGGCATCTCATGGCCATCTGACGATCCCTTCGTTTCCTTTCAGCCTGCATTTTGGCCATCGCCAATGTTTCGGTCCCACTGGCTTGTTGTTTGAAAGAGGAAACAACAGAGATATCCAAGGCCAAGCGCGGCAGTAGTCCCCACGTCGATTGTCTACACAAAGCAGTAGGAAGAGTCAACACATCTGCGGCCCGTTGCCCTGGCAAATCTGGTAAAAGACCTACAGGTTCCAATTTACACCGGAGGCCACCAGTATGGAGAGTACGATAGATCTCATCTCGAATCATATTGTGGAGTTGAGTTTTGCCCCCTACCATATGACACGTCAAAGTATGATGTCCAAATATATCCTGACTCTGTGGGCAACGTGGACAATCCATCTCAACCTGAAAAACCGCTTTCCCAAGCCGCATGGAAACAATATCGATGAATGCAGCATTAGACAAGCAAGTATCAAAGGCATGATTAGGACTAACTCGAACCCACCCCTCGGCCCAAGGTGCCGAGAATGCAAGCAAAACCCTACGTTGAGCATCAGAAAGGGCGCCCTCCAACATCGCTCGAGATGATTCAATAGCAACGGCAAACATTTCCTTCTGTTTGAGCCTAGAATCGGGGTCGCGCATATCATCTCTCCATTGGGGAAAAAGAGTCTCCAAGCGCTGGACTGCCGGCGACCACCCAATCTTTGAATGCTCCGGAACAGGTGGGACCAATTCATCAACAATTCTGCGGGATGCTTTACACGCAACAACAAAAGCAATATCAGCTCTTCCAAGGATTTGATCCTTCAAAGAAATGCCCTCAGTGGAGAGACCAAGCCCCCCAGCTTTCACAGGAAGAGAAGCCTGCCACCACATAACATCCGAAAACCTTTCTCCAAGAAGGTCCTCGAAAGTTTCGCGGTACCGTCGATCGTACCATTCCAGAAGGCTAGTCAAGAAGTGTCGTGGAGCGGTCCTTCCTAGATAATTCAATTGTGACCACCCCATACAAGTTTGCAGCAGATGGAAAGCCACATGCTTGTTCTCCAAAGTTGGGAGCTCCCGAAAGAAACGCTCGACATCTCGTTGTTTATCAAGGCACCAATTTTTCAGGACCTCAGGACTCCCAGAAACCGGGGTCTTCAACATCTGGATATCACAAGTAGCATCAACGTGGACTCCAAGACCCTGGAAAGGACTGACATCCCCACGGAAACCATCCCCAGCCAAGAGATAAAGACGACATTGCCCAAGATCATATCTCAGACCATATTTGTCCGCGAGCCGGAGTTCTTCCTGAAACAATTTCCAAATATCCTCGACACGCCCCCCCGAGAACCCATCATCCGCATACTCCGGAGCAAAGGGCAAGTGGATTCCTGTGTTCTGTTGAGCCTCCTCAGCAAGGCGTCTCCTTGCCAAACAGAAGAGAGACATCATCATAGGGCAACCCTGTTGATCTCTACAACTGAAAGCTATACAATCGTCATAAATCAAATGACTAGGAGACCCATAGCACCAATCAACAAATCGCGAAGATGAGGGAGCATGCTTTCGACATTCCTCGAGAAAGATATCAGGGAGGACTTCATTGAACGCGTTCTTAATATCCTTCTGTAAAAGGACCATTCCAGGATTGGTCCTATTATGTCCTATCCATTCCCGAGCCGAATGCACCAGAATCTCGGCCCCACCCGAAATGCCAACAGCAAGTTGATGGGGAAGCAACCTGGCACGAATCTGGGATGAATCCATACGAAAGGTGCACTTGAAGACCAATTTACGGAAGACTTGTCCCATCACAATAGGTCTAGCATCCTGGGCCAAATCAATAGGAGTTCCATCCTTTCCGATCTTACCAACGCCTATGAGAGTTCCCCCCGCCAACCAGGGCTGCAAAGCAAGCGGCACATTAGCGTCAGCCATCTCCTGAATAAAGGCCTGGAGAAGAGGAAGCAAAGGAGACTCCAGAGAATGGCCGACAAGTCCCTTCAAGAAATCCGCGCGCAAACCATCAGGTCCCGGCCCTGCCCCTACAGGAAATGAATGCAGAGCTTTCAAGAGAACGGAAAGTTCAATCTCCGGGGTCGGCGGGAGCGCGGAGCACACCAAAGTTCTCGAAGGATTAGTGGGAAATTTATTCATCAACTTCGATTTCACCTGGGCAGTGGCAGCCGCCAATCCAGGAGAGACAAGCCGTTGAAGAGCACGCCCCGCCCGTCCCAACGATACGAAGCGGCGAACATCCGCATGCACTGCTTCTTTAGAGATTGTTCCCCCCCTTTGCTCCCGCCGTGAGCGCGCGGTGGCCATCATTGCTTCATCCCAAAGACCTTGTCTTTCCCCAAGTCTCCATCTGATCAGTAAGGATTTCGTGAATATCAAAGCCTGCCCTCTACGTTGACCCCTTCTATTTTGGCGTAACACCGCTTTCGGAAACATGAGGAGTTCAAGCCACGCCTGCCTAGCCCTCTGCTTCTCAAGACAATCACTACCACTAGCCAACCCCCCCTCGGCCAATGGTAACGGATCCCAAGCGTCGGGCCTAGAACAACAATTCACTGCAGCAAGGAGTTTGCCATATTCCTCCCGAAGGGTTGGCCAAAGTTCTGCGGGAACCTGGTCTTTCGTGAATATAGGGGCGGTGAAGATGTCTTGAAGTGAAGGAAGGACTTGCTGTTTCAATGGGAACGAAACTCCAAAATCTCCACGATCACGAATCTTCGGCCAACAAGCCGGATGCACCCCCGAAGTATGCCGAACACTGATAGTTCGTCCGCAAACGTGACAACAACGCAGCCCCATCTCGTCCAAGAAACGATCCTCCGGTCGTCCATGGAGTTCTCCCTGAAGATGAAGATCCAAGTGAGCCCGCAGGGCCTCTTTAGATCCCCATGCTGGGCCACGATTACGACTGCGCGAGCATCCCACAACCGGACAAAAGAACTCATGCCCAGTATCTTGCTTACCGAGATTCAGCCCATGACCCTCAACCTCGCTAACCTCCACCCCAAACAAGTCAGCAAGCATCACGTCTGCCACCGATGCCGGCTGGGTAGCTGCGAGATCATCTATCTCCATCGGGGCCGGAAGGGGATTGAGAGATTGAAATCGAAGATCAGCAGGGAAAGCTGGGCACTCATAAATCGCATACAAGACGCAGACTCTCGGAAGAAAGGCCATACCAATCGTCATCCAGTATCCCATACTAACTGAGAAACATCTACAAAAACGTCGAGGCAAATGAATATCAGCCATCCAACTTGCAACCCCGATACAAAACAGAACCATTCGAATCCCATTTCCTCGAAATCCAACCCAGAGACCCAAAACCCCAAAATAGACCAGTTGTACCAGCATCCCGGCGGGAAGGAGCTTCTCCAAGAGCAACCCGAAGAAACATGTCTCTACGACACGTGAGGCAAAGGCTGACGAAGCCCGGGCCCCTCGCCACGCGGTGGCCGCGCACGACCGAAGATGATGAAGGTAGAAGAGATGACATGGTTGAACCCACGTACGAAATTGACATCCGCAAATGAGATGTCCTGGCACAACATCTTGTTGAAAGCCTGGAAGATTCCCCCCATTCCGCCAACACCACGGATCTGCCAACCCTCCCAACCCTCGAGCCATAACCCCCAAACCTAACACCAACAGGATAGTCAAACACAAGCAACGTTTACTGGAAACCAAACGTCTAGCCTGTTCACTTCCCTGACGCACCCGTCGCGCATCCTGACTATCCTCCTGAAGCTGACCAATAACAAAAACCAACCCACAGAACACCAACCAAACCCAATTCCAAAGAAACCACACCAACTCCCAACCCTGAGCGTGGGGGGAGGAAACGCACCCGTCATCCATCGGCGCACCCCCCTCCAGCCCAACCCCGGCCCCGGAAAGTAAATCTTATTTCTTCTCGCACAAAAAAAAGGTTTTAAAACCATACTTGGGTGGGATATTAAAGCAAATTTTACTTCCTTAGAGAAGTTGAAATATTGGACGCGGTTTTTCACACAGAAAATAGGGTATCTTTTCTTTAATCTTTCTTGGGTGGGTCGTTAAAGTATTTCTAGTTTCCTCATAAGAATTGAGATATTTGACACATTTATTTTTCGTACAAAAAAGAACGTAATTATTTTTTACTTTATTTGGGAGGGACACTAAAGCAGATCCTACTTCTTCATAAGAATTGAGATATATGACGCAGTCTTTTCGTATAAACAAGGCGATAAGATGATATTATTTTATTAAATCTATTTGGATGGAAGCTTGAGAAATAAAAGAATTGAGATATTTGATATGGTCTTTCATTTTGTTTTTAAACCCTACTTGGGTGGGCCACTAAAATGAATTTCTTTATAAGAATTGAGATAATGGACGTGATTTTTTCGTATAAAAATGAGGGTGAATTTTAAAATTCTACTTGGATGGGGCATTAAAGCAAATCTTATTTCTTCTCAAGAATTGAGATATTCGATACGATTTTTTCGCAAAAAAAATGGGATATTCATTTTTAATTTTACTTGGGTGGGACATTAAAATATTTCTATTTTCTCATAAGAATTGAGATATTCGACACGATTTTTTCGTCCAAAAACTAATTTTCAGGTGATACGAATTTCATGGGTTTTAGACCATATTTTCTTTGATTAATGATATTTTCTCTTTAATATTGTATTTTCTGATACTCTCTCTATACGACGCAAGAAGAAGGATATCTTTTTTTATCATCATCAAATTGATAATCGGGGATATCATATTATCTTATATATGAAAATAGATATCCATATTCATTATAGGGCAATTCAAGAAATTGGATTTCGACCCTAATGGGAGATATCGGACCTTCTCATAGATATTCTTAATAGATATCCGACAGATATATTATTATCAATAATGATTTTCCCCAAGCAATCTTCTTTGGCATCGATTTCTTTCTTTGGCATTGGATTGGGCTGCTGTCTCTCTTTTCACGATATCTGCTTTAAGATTGGATGTATAGGAATTTATTGTTATTGTCTAGAGCTACACGATTACGAAGCGATAATATGAGAATGCCAATCGGTCGACGCGATCGACACCTCTATTCCGTTGGCAAGATATCTTCTGGTTCAAGAGGAACCCTAAGCGTTGCATTTGACAAATATCGGGAGAATATACTGTAATAGTGTACGACTCGGAGCTTAGGATTCTATCTTATCGTATAATTGAGATTATAGGAGGTTCTGATAAAGAAATCATGATTTTCTAGAATGGATTGGATAGGAAATAAGATCGTATCCTCTAACGCAAGGCGGTCATATCGCGAAGGAAAAATATGGATTCGTATTTCTATTCATTTATAACGATCTATGGGCCTTATTCTCGCCAAGTGCCGTCGGGCATAGGAGGTCGATAGACCGGGGTGCGAGGCATTCTCTCGCTTTCTCAGGGAATAGATGAATGGATCTATCTATCCATTCGTATTTCTGTTGTCAGAAAAATTTCGGAAAATCGTTGAGGACTTGATTTGAATGGTGAGCTCGTTCTTAGAAACAATCTTGGATGGATATCTTTGTCTTATCATTCTCCCCTTGGATCTCCGTATCCTGGTTTAGTTCGGGGGGATGGAGGGTGTTTTTCCTTATTGAGATATGGAGATCCTATGTCTTTATATATCATTATTTGATTGGATATCTATCCATTCTTCGGAAGGATTCTCCTTCGACATCCATATGATTTGGATCGA
>CAJNDS010001433.1:0-18997 GCA_905221605.1 Symbiodinium natans
CCTAAACTATAAACGTTTACAGTTTTGGAGCCCCCCTTTATAGTTTAGCGCCTAAACTATAGATGTCTATAGTTTAAGAGCCACTCTTTATAGTTTAGCGCCTAAACTAGTAAGGTCCATAGGTCAGGAGCCAACCTGTATGGTTCAGCGCCTCAACTATAAAAGTCTATAGTTTAGGAACCAAGCTTGATAGTTTAGCGCCTAAACTATAAACGTCTATAGTTTAGGAGCCGCTCTTATAGTTTAACGCCAACACTACAAACGTCTACAGTTTATAGGGGTCGCTTTCTATAGTTTGGCATAAACGGTACCCCCGCGGGCCTAAACTGTGAACGGTACCCCCACGCGGATTTTCGGACATTGGCTAAACTATAAACGTCGGACATTTGGGGCCACTTTCTACAGTTGGGCACCTAAACTGTAAACGGTACCCCCCACGCGGATTTTCGGACTTTGGTTAAACTATAAGCGTCTATAGTTCAGGGGCCGCTTTCTTTAGTGTGGCACCTAAACCGTGAATGGTACCCCCACACGGATTCTCGGACTTTTGCTAAACTATAAACGTTTATTGTTTTAGGGGTCTATAGCTTGACACCTGACTGTAAACGTGCAAAACGGTACCCCCTACGCGGATTTTCGGATTTTGGCTACACTGTAAGCGTCTATAGTTTAGGGGCCACTTTCTATAGTTTGGCACCTGAACTGTAAACGGTACCCTCACGCGGATTTTCGGATGTTGGCCTAGACTGTAAACGGTACCCCCGCGCGGATTTTCGGCCTTTGGCTGAACTATAAACGTCGACAGTTTTTGGGGCCACCTTCTACAGTTTGGCACCTAAACTGTAAACGGTACCCCTACGCGGATTTTCGGACTTTGGCTAAACTATAAACGTCTTTAGTTTAGGGGCCACTTTCTATAGTTTGGCACCTAAACTGCAAGCGGTGCCCCCACGCGGATTTTCGGACTTTGGCTAAGCTATAAACACCTATAGTTTTAGGGGTCACTTTCTATATTTTGGCACCTGAACTGTAAATTGTAACCTCACGTGGATTTTCGGACTTTTGCGAACCTATAAACGTCTATAGTTTAGGGGCACTTTCAAACTGTAAGCGGTACCCCCGCGCGGATTTTCGGACTTTGGCTAAACTATAAACGTTTATAGCTTAGGGGCGACTTTCTATTGTTCGGCACTTACACTATAAATGGTACCCCCGCGCGGATTTTCGACTGTGGCTACACTATAAACGTTGAAAGTTTGGGGCACTTTCTATAGTTTGGCACCTAAACTGTAAACGTTACCCCCACACGGGTTTTCGGACTTTGGCTAAACTATAAACGTCTATAGTTCAGGGGCCACTTTCTATAGTTCGGCACCTAAACTATATATGGTACCCCCACGCGGATTTTGGGACTTTGGCTAAACTATAAACGTCGAAAGTTTGGGGCCACTTTCTACAGTTTGGCACCTAAACTGCAAACGCTACCCCCACGCGGATTTTCGGACTTTGTTTAAACTATAAGCGTCTATAATTTAGGGGCCACTTTCTATAGTTTGGCACTTGAACTGTAAACGGTACCCCACGCGCATTTTCGGACTTTGGCTAAGCCATGCTAAGTCATAAACAAGGTGGAGGCAACGCGCAAGGAAGGTGGAAGCAAGTGGAAACAAGGTGGAAGCAAGGTGGCAGCAAGATGGAAGCAAGGTTGAAGAACGGTAGAAGCAAGGTGGAAGCAAGGTTGAAGCAAAGTGCAAGCAACGTGGAAGCGAGCTGGAAGCAAGGTGGAAGCAGGGTGGAATCACTAGCTACGGTCAGCCGCCGCCGATGTTTTTCCCCCCGGGCGCAAAACCTCCAATCAATGAACGGTTTTCCCCCGGGACGCAAAACCTCCGGTCTTTCCATGCTCGCAAAACCTCCAATCGACACAGAAATGCTTCACGGATCTACAGGAGGTGTAAAGCCTCCAATCAATTCAAAGATGGTTTTCCCTCGGGCGCAAAACCTCCAATCAATGCAACGGTCTTTCCCCCGGGCGCAAAACCTCCGGTGGGCCCAAATGGCTTCGCGATTCATATGTTGATAGAGCACGAGAACGGTGCTCAAAAGCTACATCCAACCAGTGATGTCTTTCCCCCGACAGCACCTCGGATCTGTATCCTGATATAGCACAAGTACCGGGCTTAATACCTGCCTTTGGTGTCGTGCCAGGACGGTGCTTAAACGCTGCCTTTCCCCCGCCGATGTTTTTCTCCCGGGCGCAAAACCTCCAATCAACGCAACGGTCTTTCCCCCGGGCATGAAACCTCCCTGCTGGCAAAACCTCCGGTCGACCCCAAAAAAAAGCATCGCGGATTTACATGCTGATAGAGCACAAGTACGGTGCTCAAGAGCTACGTCTAACAAGCGACGTCCTCCTCTGACAGCAGAACCTCCAATCAACTCGCGGTCGACCCACCTGTGGATTGATATAGTACAAGTGCCGGGCTCGAAAGCTACGGTCAACCACCGATGTCTTCCCCCGGGCAGAAACCTCCGTTCGACCCAAACATGCTCTTCGGTTTTCTTTGTGATCTGAGCACCATGCTTAAAGCTACGGTCAACCATCGGTCTCTTTCCCCCGGGCGCAAAACCTCCGGTTGACCCCCCTGCAAGACTAGCAGGCTGCAAGGGGACTAAGATCGCGGTGGAACAAACAAGCAACTTTGACTAGGGTGTAATACACCCCGACAAGAACGCATACAAGAAGGTGAGTGAGAAAAAAACAAGAGAGTTTCCTAAACATGAGTTTAGGAAACTAAACCCTAAAAGGCGGAGCTGGCTAAGGGTGGGAGCCGCACTTGACGGCGCGGGAGGGAAACGCGTGAAATGATGTGGCCGAAGCAAGGCCCCATTCTCGGTGGCCTTGAGCGTGCTCCGGAACCGAAACAAATTTCAAGTTTGTTCGCCCGTCCGGCCATGTCATATCCTTCTCCAGCTTCGGCGCAAACCCTAAACCCTAAACCCTAAACCCTAAACCCTAAACCCTAAACCCTAAACCCTAAACCCTAAACCCTAAACCCTAAACCCTAAACCCTAAACTCAGGCGTGGCTGGTGGGGGAGCTTCGCTCCTTTCCCACCAGCCGAGCCGCCCAAAGCAAGTGGCTGCATGGGCATCGCACATACAATATGCCTATACAGCAGTTCAACTGTCTTACCAGAGAGCGTGCCGTGCCACCGCTAGGCAGTGGAGCGGTGTCAGTACTGACAATATATTATATATATACCCCAACACCTGCCCGAAATCACGGTTAAACTATAAAGATTTCTATAGTTTTGCGTCTAAACTATAAACGTTTATAGTTTAGGCTCTATAGTTTTGGCTCTAAACTATAGACGTTTATAGTTTAGCGTCTATAGTTTAGGGCTTTATAGTTTAGGCTTTATAGTTTAGCGGCTAAACTATAAACGTCTATAGTTTAGGAGTCAGGCTTTATAGTTTAGCGCCGAAACCATAAACGTTTATAGTTTAGGCTCTAGAGTTTGGGGCTCTATAGTTTAGGGCAAAATCCAGAAATTGGAGGCAGCATTTCCCGCATCGATTTCTGTACTAAAAAATCGCATTTTGAAGCTCGGTCCAGGCCAATCCTGGGGGACCCCCCACGGATGGTCCTAAACTATAAACGCTTGTATAGTTTAGGATCCAACCTTTATAGTTTAGCGGCTAAACTATAAACGTCTATAGTTTAGGGGTCAGGCTTTATAGTTTAGCGCCGAAACTATAAACGTTTATAGTTTAGGCTCTAGAGTTTGGGGCTCTATAGTTTAGGGCAAAATCCAGAAATTGGAGGCAGCATTTCCGGCATCGATTTCTGTACTAAAAAATCGCATTTTGAAGCTCGGTCCAGGCCAATCCTGGGGGACCCCCCACGGCTGGTCCTAAACTATAAACACTTCTATAGTTTAGGAGCCAACCTTTATAGTTTAGCGGCTAAACTATAAACGTCTATAGTTTAGGGGTCAGGCTTTATAGTTTAGCGCCGAAACTATAAACGTTTATAGTTTAGGCTCTAGAGTTTGGGGCTCTATAGTTTAGGGCAAAATCCAGAAATTGGAGGCAGCATTTCCGGCATCGATTTCTGTACTAAAAAATCGCATTTTGAAGCTCGGTCCAGGCCAATCCTGGGGGACCCCCCACGGCTGTTTCTAAACTATAAACGTTTCTAGAGTTTGGGAGCCAACCTTTACAGTTTAGCGCCTAAACTATAAACGTCTATAGTTTAGGAGTCAGGCTTTATAGTTTAGCGCCGAAACTATAAACGTCTATAGTTTAGGCTCTAGAGTTCGGGGCTCTATAGTTTAGGGCAAAATCCAGAAATTGGAGGCAGCATTTCCGGCATCGATTTCTGTACTAAAAAATCGCATTTTGAAGCTCGGTCCAGGCCAATCCTGGGGGACCCCCCACGGCTGGTTCTAAACTATAAACGTTTCTATAGTTTGGGAGCCAACCTTTACAGTTTAGCGCCTAAACTATAAACGTCTATAGTTTAGGAGTCAGGCTTTATAGTTTAGCGCCGAAACTATAAACGTCTATAGTTTAGGCTCTAGAGTTTGGGGCTCTATAGTTTAGGGCAAAATCCAGAAATTGGAGGCAGCATTTCCGGCATCGATTTCTGTACTAAAAAATCGCATTTTGAAGCTCGGTCCAGGCCAATCCTGGGGGACCCCCCACGGCTGGTTCTAAACTATAAACGTTTCTATAGTTTGGGAGCCAACCTTTATAGTTTAGCGGCTAACTATCAACGTTTATAGTTTAGGGGTCAGGCTTTATAGTTCAGCGCCGAAACTATAAACGTCTATAGTTTAAGAGCCCCTCTTTATAGTTTAGCGCCTAAACTATAAACGTCTATAGTTTCGGAGCCATTCTTTATAGTTTAGCGCCTAAACTATAAACGTTTACAGTTTAGGAGCCCCTCTTTATAGTTTAGCGCCTAAACTATAAACGTCTATAGTTTAGGAGCCACTCTTTATAGTTTAGCGCCTAAACTATAAACGTCTATAGTTTAGGAGCCCCTTTTATAGTTTAGCGCCTAAACTATAAACGTTTACAGTTTAGGAGCCCCTCTTTATAGTTCAGCGCCTAAACTATAAACGTCTATAGTTTAGGAGCCACTCTTTATAGTTTAGCGCCTAAACTATAAACGTTTACAGTTTAGGAGCCACTCTTTATAGTTTAGCGCCTAAACTATAAACGTCTATAGTTTAGGAGCCACTCTTTATAGTTTAGCGCCTAAACTACAAACGTTTACAGTTTAGGAACCCCTCTTTATAGTTTAGCGCCTAAACCATAAACGTCTATAGTTTCGGAGCCATTCTTCATAGTTTAGCGCCTAAACTATAAACGTCTAAAGTGTCGGAGCCATCTTTGTAGTTTAGCGCCTAAACTATAAACGTTTACAGTTTAGGAGCCCCTCTTTATAGTTTAGCGCCTAAACTATAAACATCTATAGTTTAGGAGCCACTCTTTATAGTTTAGCGCCTAAACTATAAACGTCTATAAATTAGGAGCCACTCTTTATAGTTTAGCGCCTAAACTATAAACGTCTTTAATTTAGGAGCCCCTCTTTATAGTTTAGCGCCTAAACTATAAACGTTTACAGATTCGGAGCCCCTCTTTATAGTTTAGCGCCTAAACTATAAACGTCTATAGTTCGGAGCCACTCTTTATAGTTTAGCGCCTAGACTATAAGCGTTTACAGTTTAGGAGCCCCTCTTTATAGTTTAGCGCCTAAACTATAAACGTTTACAGTTTAGGAGCCCCCCTTTATAGTTTAGCGCCTAAACTATAGACGTCTATAGTTTAAGAGCCACTCTTTATATTTTAGCGCCTAAACTAGTAAGGTCCATAGGTCAGGAGCCAACCTGTATAGTTCAGCGCCTCAACTATAAACGTCTATAGTTTAGGAGCCAAGCTTGATAGTTTAGCGCCTGAACTATAAACGTCTATAGTTTAGGAGCCGCTCTTATAGTTTAACGACAACACTACAAACGTCTACAGTTTATAGGGGTCGCTTTCTATAGTTTGGCATAAACGGTACCCCCGCGGGCCTAAACTGTGAACGGTACCCCCACGCGGATTTTCGGACATTGGCTAAACTATAAACGTCGAACATTTGGGGCCACTTTCTACAGTTGGGCACCTAAACTGTAAACGGTACCCCCCACGCGGATTTTCGGACTTTGGTTAAACTATAAGCGTCTATAGTTCAGGGGCCGCTTTCTTTAGTGTGGCACCTAAACCGTGAATGGTACCCCCACACGGATTCTCGGACTTTGGCTAAACTATAAATGTCTATTGTTTTAGGGGTCACTTTCTATAGCTTGACACCTGACTGTAAACGTGCAAAACGGTACCCCCTACGCGGATTTTCGGACTTTGGCTACACTGTAAGCGTCTATAGTTTAGGGGCCACTGTCTATAGTTTGGCACCTGAACTGTAAACGGTACCCTCGCGCGGATTTTCGGATGTTGGCCTAGACTGTAAACGGTACCCCCACGCAGATTTTCGGCCTTTGGCTGAACTATAAACGTCGACAGTTTTTGGGGCCACCTTCTACAGTTTGGCACCTAAACTGTAAACGGTACCCCCACGTGGATTTTCGGACTTTGGCTAAACTATAAACGTCTTTAGTTTAGGGGCCACTTCCTATAGTTTGGCACCTAAACTGCAAGCGGTGCCCCCACGCGGATTTTCGGACTTTGGCTAAGCTATAAACACCTATAGTTTTAGGGGTCACTTTCTATAGTTTGGCACCTGAACTGTAAATTGTAACCTCACGTGGATACACTATAAACGTTGAAAGTTTGGGGCCACTTTCTATAGTTTGGCACCTAAACTGTAAACGTTACCCCCACACGGGTTTTCGGACTTTGGCTAAACTATAAACGTCTATAGTTCAGGGGCCACTTTCTATAGTTCGGCACCTAAACTATATATGGTACCCCCACGCGGATTTTCGGCCTTTGGCTGAACTATAAACGTCGACAGTTTTTGGGGCCACTTTCTACAGTTTGGCACCTAAACTGCAAACGCTACCCCCACGCGGATTTTCGGACTTTGTTTAAACTATAAGCGTCTATAATTTAGGGGCCACTTTCTATAGTTTGGCACTTGAACTGTAAACGGTACCCCACGCGGATTTTCGGACTTTGGCTAAGCCATGCTAAGTCATAAACAAGGTGGAGGCAACGCGCAAGGAAGGTGGAAGCAAGTGGAAACAAGGTGGAAGCAAGGTGGCAGCAAGATGGAAGCAAGGTTGAAGAACGGTAGAAGCAAGGTGGAAGCAAGGTGGAAGCAAAGTGCAAGCAACGTGGAAGCGAGCTGGAAGCAAGGTGGAAGCAGGGTGGAATCACTAGCTACGGTCAGCCGCCGCCGATGTTTTTCCCCCCGGGCGCAAAACCTCCAATCAATGAACGGTTTTCCCCCGGGACGCAAAACCTCCGGTCTTTCCATGCTCGCAAAACCTCCAATCGACACAGAAATGCTTCACGGATCTACAGGAGGCGTAAAGCCTCCAATCAATTCAAAGATGGTTTTCCCTCGGGCGCAAAACCTCCAATCAATGCAACGGTCTTTCCCCCGGGCGCAAAACCTCCGGTGGGCCCAAATGGCTTCGCGATTCATATGTTGATAGAGCACGAGAACGGTGCTCAAAAGCTACATCCAACCAGTGATGTCTTTCCCCCGACAGCACCTCGGATCTGTATCCTGATATAGCACAAGTACCGGGCTTAATACCTGCCTTTGGTGTCGTGCCAGGACGGTGCTTAAACGCTGCCTTTCCCCCGCCGATGTTTTTCTCCCGGGCGCAAAACCTCCAATCAACGCAACGGTCTTTCCCCCGGGCATGAAACCTCCCTGCTGGCAAAACCTCCGGTCGACCCAAAGAAAAGCTTCGCGGATTTACATGCTGATAGAGCACAAGTACGGTGCCAAGAGCTACGTCTAACAAGCGACGTCCTCCTCTGACAGCAGAACCTCCAATCAACTCGCGGTCGACCCACCTGTGGATTGATATAGTACAAGTGCCGGGCTCGAAAGCTACGGTCAACCACCGATGTCTTCCCCCGGGCAGAAACCTCCGTTCGACCCAAACATGCTCTTCGGTTTTCTTTGTGATCTGAGCACCATGCTTAAAGCTACGGTCAACCATCGGTCTCTTTCCCCCGGGCGCAAAACCTCCGGCTGACCCCCCTGCAAGACTAGCAGGCTGCAAGAGGACTAAGATCGTGGTGGAACAAGCAAGCAACTTTGACTAGGGTGTAATACACCCCGACAAGCACGCATACAAGAAGGGCGGTGAGAAAAAAACAAGAGAGTTTCCTAAACATGAGTTTAGGAAACTAAACCCTAAAAGGCGGAGCTGGCTAAGGGTGGGAGCCGCACTTGACGGCGCGGGAGGGAAACGCGTGAAATGATGTGGCCGAAGCAAGGCCCCATTCTCGGTGGCCTTGAGCGTGCTCCGGAACCGAAACAAATTTCAAGTTTGTTCGCCCGTCCGGCCATGTCATATCCTTCTCCAGCTTCGGCGCAAACCCTAAACCCTAAACCCTAAACTCAGGCGTGGCTGGTGGGGGAGCTTCGCTCCTTTCCCACCAGCCGAGCCGCCCAAAGCAAGTGGCTGCATGGGCATCGCACATACAATATGCCTATACAGCAGTTCAACTGTCTTACCAGAGAGCGTGCCGTGCCACCGCTAGGCAGTGGAGCGGTGTCAGTACTGACAATATATTATATATATACCCCAAAACCTGCCCGAAATCACGGTTAAACTATAAAGATTTCTATAGTTTTGCGTCTAAACTATAAACGTTTATAGTTTAGGCTCTATAGTTTTGGCTCTAAACTATAGACGTTTATAGTTTAGCGTCTATAGTTTAGGGCTTTATAGTTTAGGCTTTATAGTTTAGCGGCTAAACTATAAACGTCTATAGTTTAGGAGTCAGGCTTTATAGTTTAGCGCCGAAACTATAGACGTTTATAGTTTAGGCTCTAGAGTTTGGGGCTCTATAGTTTAGGGCAAAATCCAGAAATTGGAGGCAGCATTTCCGGCATCGATTTCTGTACTAAAAAATCGCATTTTGAAGCTCGGTCCAGGCCAATCCTGGGGGACCCCCCACGGATGGTCCTAAACTATAAACGCTTCTATAGTTTAGGAGCCAACCTTTATAGTTTAGCGGCTAAACTATAAACGTTTATAGTTTAGGGGTCAAGCTTTATAGTTTAGCGCCGAAACTATAAACGTTTATAGTTTAGGCTCTAGAGTTGGGGGCTCTATAGTTTAGGGCAAAATCCAGAAATTGGAGGCAGCATTTCCGGCATCGATTTCTGTACTAAAAAATCGCATTTTGAAGCTCGGTCCAAGCCAATCCTGGGGGACCCCCCACGGATGGTCCTAAACTATAAACGCTTCTATAGTTTAGGAGCCAACCTTTATAGTTTAGCGGCTAAACCATAAACGTTTATAGTTTGGGGGTCAAGCTTTATAGTTTAGCGCCGAAACTATAAACGTTTATAGTTTAGGCTCTAGAGTTTGGGGCTCTATAGTTTAGGGCAAAATCCAGAAATTGGAGGCAGCATTTCCGGCATCGATTTCTGTACTAAAAAATCGCATTTTGAAGCTCGGTCCAGGCCAATCCTGGGAGACCCCCCACGGATGGTCCTAAACTATAAACGTCTATAATGTGGGAGCCAACCTTTATAGTTTAGCGCCTAAACTATAAACGTCTATAGTTTAGGAGCCCCTCTTTATAGTTTAGCGCCTAAACTATAAACGTCTATAGTTTAGGAGCCACTCTTTATAGTTTAGCGCCTAAACTATAAACGTCTATAGTTTAGGAGCCAACCTTTATAGTTTAGCGCCTAAACTATAAACGTCTATAGTTTAGGAGCCACTCTTTATAGTTTAGCGCCTCAACTATAAACGTCTATAGTTTAGGAGCCACTCTTTATAGTTTAGCGCCTAAACTATAAACGTCTATACTTTAGGAGCCCCTCTTTATAGTTTAGCGCCTAAACTATAAACGTCTATAATTTAGGAGCCAACCTTTATAGTTTAGCGGCTAAACTATAAACGTCTATAGTTTAGGAGTCAGGCTTTATAGTTTAGCGCCGAAACTATAGACGTTTATAGTTTAGACTCTGTAGTTTGGGGCAAAAATCAGAAGAAATTGGAGGCAGCATTTCGGGCATCGATTTCTGTACTAAAAATCGCACTTTTAAGCTGGGTCCAGGCCAATCCTGGGGGACCCCCCACGGATGTTCCTAAACTATAAACGTTTAGAGTTTAGGAGCCAACCTTTATAGTTTAGCGGCTAAACTATAAACGTTTATAGTTTAGGGGTCAAGCTTTATAGTTTAGCGCCGAAACTATGAACGTTTATAGTTTAGGCTCTAGAGTTTGGGGCTCTATAGTTTAGGGCGAAATCCAGAAATTGGAGGCAGCATTTCCCGCATCGATTTGTGTACTAAAAAATCGCATTTTGAAGCTCGGTCCAGGCCAATCCTGGGGGACCCCCCACGGATGGTCCTAAACTATAAACGCTTCTATAGTTTAGGAGCCAACCTTTATAGTTTAGCGCCTAAACTATAAACGTCTATAGTTTAGGAGCCACTCTTTATAATTTAGTGCCTAAACTATAAACGTCTATAGTTTAGGAGCCCCTCTTTATAGTTTAGCGCCTAAACTATAAACGTTTACAGTTTCGGAGCCCCTCTTTATAGTTTAGCGCCTAAACTATAAACGTTTACAGTTTAGGAGCCCCCCTTTATAGTTTAGCGCCTAAACTATAAACGTTTACAGTTTAGGAGCCCCTCTTTATAGTTTAGCGCCTAAACTATAAACGTTTACAGTTTCGGAGCCCCTCTTTATAGTTTAGCGCCTAAACTATAAACGTCTATAGTTTTGGAGCCACTCTTTATAGTTTAGCGCCTAGACTATAAGCGTTTACAGTTTAGGAGCCCCTCTTTATAGTTTAGCGCCTAAACTATAAACGTTTACAGTTTAGGAGCCCCCCTTTATTGTAAACGGTACCCCCACGCGGATTTTCGGACTTTGGCTAAACTATAAACGTCTTTAGTTTAGGGGCCACTTTCTATAGTTTGGCACCTAAACTGCAAGCGGTGCCCCCACGCGGATTTTCGGACTTTGGCTAAGCTATAAACACCTATAGTTTTAGGGGTCACTTTCTATAGTTTGGCACCTGAACTGTAAATTGTAACCTCACGTGGATTTTCGGACTTTTGCGAACCTATAAACGTCTATAGTTTAGGGGCACTTTCAAACTGTAAGCAGTACCCCCGCGCGGATTTTCGGACTTTGGTTAAACTATAAACGTTTATAGTTTAGGGGCGACTTTCTATTGTTCGGCACTTACACTATAAATGGTACCCCCGCGCGGATTTTCGACTGTGGCTACACTATAAACGTTGAAAGTTTGGGGCACTTTCTATAGTTTGGCACCTAAACTGTAAACGTTACCCCTACACGGGTTTTCGGACTTTGGCTAAACTATAAACGTCTATAGTTCAGGGGCCTCTTTCTATAGTTCGGCACCTAAACTATATATGGTACCCCCACGCGGATTTTCGGACTTTGGCTAAACTATAAACGTCGAAAGTTTGGGGCCACTTTCTACAGTTTGGCACCTAAACTGCAAACGCTACCCCCACGCGGATTTTCGGACTTTGGTTAAACTATAAGCGTCTATAATTTAGGGGCCACTTTCTATAGTTTGGCACTTGAACTGTAAACGGTACCCCACGCGGATTTTCGGACTTTGGCTAAGCCATGCTAAGTCATAAACAAGGTGGAGGCAACGCGCAAGGAAGGTGGAAGCAAGTGGAAACAAGGTGGAAGCAAGGTGGCAGCAAGATGGAAGCAAGGTTGAAGAACGGTAGAAGCAAGGTGGAAGCAAGGTGGAAGCAAAGTGCAAGCAACGTGGAAGCGAGCTGGAAGCAAGGTGGAAGCAGGGTGGAATCACTAGCTACGGTCAGCCGCCGCCGATGTTTTTCCCCCCGGGCGCAAAACCTCCAATCAATGAACGGTTTTCCCCCGGGACGCAAAACCTCCGGTCTTTCCATGCTCGCAAAACCTCCAATCGACACAGAAATGCTTCGCGGATCTACAGGAGGCGTAAAGCCTCCAATCAATTCAAAGATGGTTTTCCCTCGGGCGCAAAACCTCCAATCAATGCAACGGTCTTTCCCCCGGGCGCAAAACCTCCGGTGGGCCCAAATGGCTTCGCGATTCATATGTTGATAGAGCACGAGAACGGTGCTCAAAAGCTACATCCAACCAGTGATGTCTTTCCCCCGACAGCACCTCGGATCTGTATCCTGATATAGCACAAGTACCGGGCTTAATACCTGCCTTTGGTGTCGTGCCAGGACGGTGCTTAAACGCTGCCTTTCCCCCGCCGATGTTTTTCTCCCGGGCGCAAAACCTCCAATCAACGCAACGGTCTTTCCCCCGGGCATGAAACCTCCCTGCTGGCAAAACCTCCGGTCGACCCAAAAAAAAAAGCATCGCGGATTTACATGCTGATAGAGCACAAGTACGGTGCTCAAGAGCTACGTCTAACAAGCGACGTCCTCCTCTGACAGCAGAACCTCCAATCAACTCGCGGTCGACCCACCTGTGGATTGATATAGTACAAGTGCCGGGCTCGAAAGCTACGGTCAACCACCGATGTCTTCCCCCGGGCAGAAACCTCCGTTCGACCCAAACATGCTCTTCGGTTTTCTTTGTGATCTGAGCACCATGCTTAAAGCTACGGTCAACCATCGGTCTCTTTCCCCCGGGCGCAAAACCTCCGGTTGACCCCCCTGCAAGACTAGCAGGCTGCAAGAGGACTAAGATCGCGGTGGAACAAACAAGCAACTTTGACTAGGGTGTAATACACCCCGACAAGAACGCATACAAGAAGGTGAGTGAGAAAAAAACAAGAGAGTTTCCTAAACATGAGTTTAGGAAACTAAACCCTAAAAGGCGGAGCTGGCTAAGGGTGGGAGCCGCACTTGACGGCGCGGGAGGGAAACGCGTGAAATGATGTGGCCGAAGCAAGGCCCCATTCTCGGTGGCCTTGAGCGTGCTCCGGAACCGAAACAAATTTCAAGTTTGTTCGCCCGTCCGGCCATGTCATATCCTTCTCCAGCTTCGGCGCAAACCCTAAACCCTAAACCCTAAACCCTAAACCCTAAACCCTAAACCCTAAACCCTAAACCCTAAACCCTAAACCCTAAACCCTAAACCCTAAACCCTAAACCCTAAACCCTAAACCCTAAACCCTAAACCCTAAACCCTAAACCCTAAACCCTAAACCCTAAACCCTAAACCCTAAACCCTAAACCCTAAACCCTAAACCCTAAACCCTAAACCCTAAACCCTAAACCCTAAACCCTAAACCCTAAACCCTAAACCCTAAACCCTAAACCCTAAACCCTAAACCCTAAACCCTAAACCCTAAACCCTAAACCCTAAACCCTAAACCCTAAACCCTAAACCCTAAACCCTAAACCCTAAACCCTAAACCCTAAACCCTAAACCCTAAACCCTAAACCCTAAACCCTAAACCCTAAACCCTAAACCCTAAACCCTAAACCCTAAACCCTAAACTCAGGCGTGGCTGGTGGGGGAGCTTCGCTCCTTTCCCACCAGCCGAGCCGCCCAAAGCAAGTGGCTGCATGGGCATCGCACATACAATATGCCTATACAGCAGTTCAACTGTCTTACCAGAGAGCGTGCCGTGCCACCGCTAGGCAGTGGAGCGGTGTCAGTACTGACAATATATTATATATATACCCCAAAACCTGCCCGAAATCACGGTTAAACTATAAAGATTTCTATAGTTTTGCGTCTAAACTATAAACGTTTATAGTTTAGGCTCTATAGTTTTGGCTCTAAACTATAGACGTTTATAGTTTAGCGTCTATAGTTTAGGGCTTTATAGTTTAGGCTTTATAGTTTAGCGGCTAAACTATAAACGTCTATAGTTTAGGAGTCAGGCTTTATAGTTTAGCGCCGAAACTAAAGACGTTTATAGTTTAGGCTCTAGAGTTTGGGGCTCTATAGTTTAGGGCAAAATCCAGAAATTGGAGGCAGCATTTCCGGCATCGATTTCTGTACTAAAAAATCGCATTTTGAAGCTCGGTCCAGGCCAATCCTGGGGGACCCCCCACGGATGGTCCTAAACTATAAACGCTTCTATAGTTTAGGAGCCAGCCTTTATAGTTTAGCGGCTAAACTATAAACGTCTATAGTTTAGGGGTCAGGCTTTATAGTTTAGCGCCGAAACTATAAACGTTTATAGTTTAGGCTCTAGAGTTTGGGGCTCTATAGTTTAGGGCAAAATCCAGAAATTGGAGGCAGCATTTCCGGCATCGATTTCTATACTAAAAAATCGCATTTTGAAGCTCGGTCCAGGCCAATCCTGGGGGACCCCCCACGGATGGTCCTAAACTATAAACGTTTCTATAATTTGGGAGCCAACCTTTATAGTTTAGCGGCTAAACTATAAACGTCTATAGTTTAGGAGTCAGGCTTTATAGTTTAGCGCCGAAACTATAGAAGTTTATAGTTTAGGCTCTAGAGTTTGGGGCTCTATAGTTTAGGGCAAAATCCAGAAATTGGAGGCAGCATTTCCGGCATCGATTTCTGTACTAAAAAATCGCATTTTGAAGCTCGGTCCAGGCCAATCCTGGGGGACCCCCCACGGCTGGTTCTAAACTATAAACGTTTCTATGGTTTGGGAGCCAACCTTTATAGTTTAGCGGCTAAACTATAAACGTTTATAGTCTAGGGGTCAGGCTTTATAGTTTAGCGCCGAAACTATAAACGTCTATAGTGTAAGAGCCCCTCTTTATAGTTTAGCGCCTAAACTAGAAACGTCTATAGTTTCGGAGCCATTCTTTATAGTTTAGCGCCTAAACTATAAACGTTTACAGTTTCGGAGCCTTCTTTATAGTTTAGCGCCTAAACTATAAACGTCTATAGTTTAGGAGCCACTCTTTATAGTTTAGCGCCTAAACTATAAACGTCTATAGTTTAGGAGCCCCTCTTTATAGTTTAGCGCCTAAACTATAAACGTCTATAATTTAGGAGCCCCTCTTTATAGTTTAGCGCCTAAACTATAAACGTCTATAATTTAGGAGCCCCTCTTTATAGTTTAGCGCCTAAACTATAAGCGTCGAGCCCCTCTTTATAGTTTAGCGCCTAAACTATAAACGTTTACAGTTTAGGAGCCCCTCTTTATAGTTTAGCGCCTAAACGATAAACGTCTATAGTTTCGGAGCCATTCTTTATAGTTTAGCGCCTAAACTATAAACGTTTACAGCTTAGGAGCCCCTCTTTATAGCTTAGCGCCTAAACTATAAACGTTTACAGTTTAGGAGCCACTCTTTATAGTTTAGCGCCTAAACGATAAACGTCTATAGTTTCGGAGCCACTCTTTATAGTTTAGCGCCTAAACTATAAACGTCTATAGTTTAGGAGCCACTCTTTATAGTTTAGCGGCTAAACTATAAACGTCTATAGTTTAGGAGCCCCTCTTTATAGTTTAGCGCCGAAACTATAAACGTCTATAGTTTAAGAGCCCCTCTTTATAGTTTAGCGCCTAAACTATAAACGTCTATAGTTTCGGAGCCATTCTTTACAGTTTAGCGCCTAAACTATAAACGTTTACAGTTTAGGAGCCCCTCTTTATAGTTTAGCGCCTAAACTATAAACGTCTATAGTTTAGGAGCCACTCTTTATAGTTTAGCGCCTAAACTATAAACGTCTTTAATTTAGGAGCCCCTCTCTATAGTTTAGCGCCTAAACGATAAACGTCTATAATTTAGGAGCCCCTCTTTATAGTTTAGCGCCTAAACTATAAACGTCTATAGTTTCGGAGCCACTCTTTATAGTTTAGGGCCTAGACAATAAGCGTTTACAGTTTAGGAGCCCCTCTTTATAGTTTAGCGCCTAAACTATAAACGTTTACAGTTTAGGAGCCCCCCTTTATAGTTTAGCCCCTAAACTATAGACGTCTATAGTTTAAGAGCCACTCTTTATAGTTTAGCGCCTAAACTAGTAAGGTCCATAGGTCAGGAGCCAACCTGTATAGTTCAGCGCCTCAACTATAAACGTCTATAGTTTAGGAGCCAAGCTTGATAGTTTAGCGCCTAAACTATAAACGTCTATAGTTTAGGAGCCGCTCTTATAGTTTAACGCCAACACTACAAACGTCTACAGTTTATAGGGGTCGCTTTCTATAGTTTGGCATAAACGGTACCCCCGCGGGCCTAAACTGTGAACGGTACCCCCACGCGGATTTTCGGACATTGGCTAAACTATAAACGTCGAACATTTGGGGCCACTTTCTACAGTTTGTGCAAAACGGTACCCCCTACGCGGATTTGCGGACTTTGGCTACACTGTAAGCGTCTATAGCTTAGGGGCCACTGTCTATAGTTTGGCACCTGATCTGTAAACGGTGCCCTCACGCGGATTTTCGGATGTTGGCCTAGACTGTAAACGGTACCCCCACGCGCATTTTCGGCCTTTGGCTGAACTATAAACGTCGACAGTTTTTGGGGCCACCTTCTACAGTTTGGCGCCTAAACTGTAAACGGTACCCCCACGCGGATTTTCGGACTTTGGCTAAACTATAAACGTCTTTAGTTTAGGGGCCACTTTCTATAGTTTGGCACCTAAACTGCAAGCGGTGCCCCCACGCGGATTTTCGGACTTTGGCTAAGCTATAAACACCTATAGTTTTAGGGGTCACTTTCTATAGTTTGGCACCTGAACTGTAAATTGTAACCTCACGTGGATTTTCGGACTTTTGCGAACCTATAAACGTCTATAGTTTAGGGGCACTTTCAAACTGTAAGCGGTACCCCCGCGCGGATTTTCGGACTTTGGCTAAACTATAAACGTTTATAGCTTAGGGGCGACTTTCTATTGTTCGGCACTTAACTATAAATGGTACCCCCGCGCGGATTCGACTGTGGCTACACTATAAACGTTGAAAGTTTGGGGCCACTTTCTATAGTTTGCCACCTAAACTGTAAACGTTACCCCCACACGGGTTTTCGGACTTTGGCTAAACTATAAACGTCTATAGTTCAGGGGCCACTTTCTATAGTTCGGCACCTAAACTATATATGGTACCCCCACGCGGTTTTTCGGACTTTGGCTAAACTATAAACGTTGAAAGTTTGGGGCCACTTTCTACAGTTTGGCACCTAAACTGCAAACGCTACCCCCACGCGGATTTTCGGACTTTGTTTAAACTATAAGCGTCTATAATTTAGGGGCCACTTTCTATAGTTTGGCACTTGAACTGTAAACGGTACCCCACGCGGATTTCCGGACTTTGGCTAAGCCATGCTAAGTCATAAACAAGGTGGAGGCAACGTGCAAGGAAGGTGGAAGCAAGCGGAAACAAGGTGGAAGGAAGGTGGAAGCAAGGTGGCAGCAAGATGGAAGCAAGGTTGAAGAACGGTAGAAGCAAGGTGGAAGCAAGGTGGAAGCAAAGTGCAAGCAACGTGGAAGCGAGCTGGAAGCAAGGTGGAAGCAGGGTGGAATCACTAGCTACGGTCAGCCGCCGCCGATGTTTTTCCCCCCGGGCGCAAAACCTCCAATCAATGAACGGTTTTCCCCCGGGACGCAAAACCTCCGGTCTTTCCATGCTCGCAAAACCTCCAATCGACACAGAAATGCTTCGCGGATCTACAGGAGGCGTAAAGCCTCCAATCAATTCAAAGATGGTTTTCCCTCGGGCGCAAAACCTCCAATCAATGCAACGGTCTTTCCCCCGGGCGCAAAACCTCCGGTGGGCCCAAATGGCTTCGCGATTCATATGTTGATAGAGCACGAGAACGGTGCTCAAAAGCTACATCCAACCAGTGATGTCTTTCCCCCGACAGCACCTCGGATCTGTATCCTGATATAGCACAAGTACCGGGCTTAATACCTGCCTTTGGTGTCGTGCCAGGACGGTGCTTAAACGCTGCCTTTCCCCCGCCGATGTTTTTCTCCCGGGCGCAAAACCTTCAATCAACGCAACGGTCTTTCCCCCAGGCATGAACCTCCCTGCTGGCACAATCAACGCAACGGTCTTTCTCCCGGGCATAAAACCTCCCTGCTGGCAAAACCTCCGGTCGACCCAAAAAAATGCTTCGCGGATGGACACGCTGATAGAGCACAAGTACGGTGCTCAAGAGCTACGTCTAACAAGCGACGTCCTCCTCCCGACAGCAGAACCTCCAATCAACTCGCGGTCGACCCACCTGTGGATTGACATAACACAAGTACCGGGCTCGAAAGCTACGGTCAACCACCGACGTCTTCCCCCGGGCAGAAACCTCCGTTCGACCCAAACATGCTCTTCGGTTTTCTTTGTGATCTGAGCACCAGTACGGTGCTTAACAGCTACGGTCAACCATCGGTCTCTTTCCCCCGGGTGCAAAACCTCCGGTTGACCCCCCCTGCAAGACTAGCAGGCTGCAAGAGGACTAAGATCGTGGTGGAACAAACAAGCAACTTTGACTAGGTGTAATACACCTCGACAAGAACGCATACAAGAAGGGCGGTGAGAAAAAAACAAGAGAGTTTCCTAAACATGAGTTTAGAAAACTAAACCCTAAAAGGCGGAGCTGGCTAAGGGTGGGAGCCGCACTTGACGGCGCGGGAGGGAAACGCGTGAAATGATGTGGCCGAAGCAAGGCCCCATTCTCGGTGGCCCTGAGCGTGCTCCGGAACCGAAACAAATTTCAAGTTTGTTCGCCCGTCCGGCCATGTCATATCCTTCTCCAGCTTCGGCGCAAACCCTAAACCCTAAACCCTAAACCCTAAACCCTAAACCCTAAACCCTAAACCCTAAACCCTAAACCCTAAACCCTAAACCCTAAACCCTAAACCCTAAACCCTAAACCCTAAACCCTAAACCCTAAACCCTTAAACCTAAACCCTAAA
>CAJNDS010001434.1:0-18958 GCA_905221605.1 Symbiodinium natans
AACCCCTAAACCCTAAACCCTAAACCCTAAACCCTAAACCCTAAACCCTAAACCCTAAACCCTAAACCCTAAACCCTAAACCCTAAACCCTAAACCCTAAACCCTCAAGACAAAATAAATAGAAATTGTATGTGGTATCATTCTGAATGTCCCACGTTATTTGTCTAAACAGCTGACAAGCAGAATTTGAGTAAACTACTCCAAAACGCACTGGGAGGCAAAATATTCAATTTACTTAAACCTGCCTCCCCTGACCTCCCCCTCAAAACCCCCTCCCGCCCCTTTCGGCACCTTTCGGCCCCCGCCCTTCCCCACACCCTCCCGCCCCCTCCTCCCTCCGCCCCCGCTTCCCCCCCGCCCCCCCCCGCCCCCCCCTCCCCCTCCCCCCCCATCCCCCCCAGCTTTGGGAGCTAATTTTGAAATCCGGGAGCTAATTTTGAGCTGTCAGCAGCTAATTTTGAGCCTTGAAATTTAATTTTGAGCTTCGGGAGCTAATTTTGAGCTCCGGGAGCTAATCTTGAGCTCCGGAGCTAATTTTGAGCTCCGGGAGCTAATTTTGAGGCTAATTTTGAGCTCCGGGAGTTTTTTTTTGAGCTCTTGGAGCTAATTTTGAGCTCTGGGAGCTAATATTTGAGCTCCGGAAGCTAATTTTGAGCTGGAGCTAGTTTTGAGCTCTGGGAGCTAATTTTGAGCTCCGGTATTGAGCCCTGGGAGCTAATTTTGAGCTTTGGGAATTAACAACGAGCTCTGGGATTTAATTTTGTGCTCTGGGAGCTAATTTTGAGCTTTGGCAGCTCATTTTCAGCTCCGGGAGCTAGCTCATTTTGAGCTCCGGGAGCTAATTTTGATCTCTGGGAGCCAATTTTGGGTTTTCGGAGCTAATGTAATTTTTTGAGCTTTCGGCGCTATTTTGAGCTCCGGGAGCTAATTGAGATAATTTTTAGCTCCGGGAGCTAATTTTGAGCTTTGGAAGCTATTTTGAGCTCCGGGAGCTAATTTTGAGCTCCGGGAGCTAATTTTGAGCTGGAGCTAATTTTGAGCTCTGGGAGCTAATTTTGAGCTCCGCTTTTGAGCGCTGGGAGCTAATTTTTAGCTTTGGGAGCTAATTTTGAGCTCTGGGAGTTAATTTTGAGCTCCGGGAGCTAATTTGAATCTTGGGGAGCTTATTTTGAGCTCCGGGAGCTGGTTTTGAAGTCCGGGAGCTAATTTTGAGCTCCGGGAGCTAATTTTGAATTCCGGGAGTTAATTTTGAGCTCCGGGAGCTAATTTTGAATTCCGGGAGCTAATTTTGAGCTCTGGGAGCTAATTTTGAGCTCTGGGAGCTAATTTTGAGCTTCGAGAGCTCCGGGAGCTAATTTTGAGCTCCGGGAGCTAATTTTGATCTCCGAAATTAATTTTGAGCTCCGGGAGCTTATTTTGAGCTCCGGGAGCTAATTTTGAGCTCTGGGAGCTAATTGTTTTTCTCCGGGAGCTAAGTTTGCTGACCAGCCGAGTTTAAGTAAATTAAACTGCTTTTGGCAAGCCGAATATTCAATCCACATCAATTCACTTCAATTCAAAACTCCCGCAGACCCTTAGACACCCCCCAGATCCCTCCCAGATCCCCACAGCTGACAAGCCGAGTTGAAGTAAATTAGTGTGAATCGCTTTTGGCAAGCCGAATATTCAATTCATTCAACCCCCACAAAAGGCACCAAGAAACCCCAAAGCCCAGGAGGCGGCGGGAGCCCCCAAATAGGCACTGGAGGCACTGGGAGGCACAAAAATAAGGTCCCAAAATATGTCCCGGGAGGCGCCAGTTCAGTCCAGGAGTTCCCAAAATAGGAATGGAAGGCCCCAAAATAAGCCTCAGAAGGCCCCAAAATAGGCCCCGGAAGACCTTAAACTATGCACCGAAAGGCCCTAAAATACACCCAGGGCTCAAAATAGGCACCGGGAGGCCGCAAAATGGCCCAAAAGGCCAAATTAGGCCCTGGGAGACCTCCGAAAAAAAGCCCCCGGGAGGCCCGAAAAGGCTGGCAGCCCGAAATCAAGCCCCGACAGACACCAAATTAGGCCGGTCCCAGTTTAGGCCAAATCAAGCAACCCAAAATAAATTTTTCCAAATTAAGCCCCCAAAAACCCAAATTAAGCCTCGAGACCCCGAATTATGTCCCACAAAAACCCAAATTAAGCCCGCAAAATCCCAAATTAAGCCCTGCAAAGGCCAAGTTAGGGCCTGGCCTCAAGTCTGGCCTTCAAATTAAGCCACCGGGAAGCCAAGAAAAACCCAAGTTGAGGGAAAGCCGAAATCAGGTCCGGGAGGCCCCGAATCAAATTGCGAGAGGGCACCCCCCGCAAAATTAGGCCCCGAACTAGCCCTGCAGGGCCCCAAATTAGGCCCACCCAGGCCCCACATTAAGCAAGCCCCAAAGTAAGCCTAGCTCCAAACTCAGCATAGGAGGCCCCAAATCAGGCTTCAAATTGCCGCAAAATTGAACCCAAAATTAAGCCCCAAAGCAGGCCGGGAGTCTGGGAAGCTTCAAAATAAGTTCCAAATGCGACGCCAGGAGGCCGCGCGTTAGGATGCAAATGCAGCTCGTGAAACCCAAATTGCGGATGCAAGCGGCATCTGCGTCCAAAAGCACCAAACCCCAAATTTAAGCTGCAAATTAAGTCTCGGAGACTCCAAAGCCCCGAACCCCCAGGAAGCCCAAATGGCTCTGGGCAGAAGCCCCCAAGAAAGTCCGAGAATCCGGACCTACTTTCCGGCACAGAAATGCCCAACAAAAGTTCGGACCACCCCACCGCCCCCCCAAACAAAAGCACAACAATTGGATCCAAAGTCTCAATATATTAACCCAAAACGCTTGGGAGGCCACATGCTCAATTTACTGAAACCTCTAAGGCCTTCACTTTTGCGTTGTCCCATGAAAGACTCGGGCCCCCCAAACGGCAAAGCCAAACCCCCCCAAATCTACTTATTCGTGCTTGAATTTCGGGGGTACCAGGGGGTGTCCCCCTGGCGCGGTCCAGCAGCTAGCGGGGTCCAGGGCGGGGAGTCCTGGCGGGGGGCTCGGGGGGCAGCGCCCCCCGAAACGGTGGCGTCGATTTGTATTTTCTTGGGGACCCCCTTCCAAAACTAAAAACATACTTCCAAAAAACAAAACTTTCGGTCAAAACTTTCGGTCAAAACTTTCGGTCAAAACTTTCGGTCAAAACTTATTGGGACCTGAACCCTATACAATTTCTATTAAGGCAGGTTCCAAAAAAGAACCCAGGTGACCAGAGCAGTGGCCATTTTAAAGGGGTTTTTTTCCGACCCCCGAACCATATACAATTTCTATAAACCTGGATTGCTGGCGGGGTCCAGGGCGAGGAGTCCTGGCGGGGGGCTCGGGGGGCAGCGCCCCCCGAAACGGTGGCGTCGATTTGTATTTTCTTGGGGACCCCCTTCCAAAACTAAAAACATACTTCCAAAAAACAAAACTTTCGGTCAAAACTTTCGGTCAAAACTTTCGGTCAAAACTTTCGGTCAAAACGTTTCGGTCAACACTTATTGGGACCTGAACCCTATACAATTTCTATTAAGGCAGGTTCCAAAAAAGAACCCAGGTGACCAGAGCAGTGGCCATTTTAAAGGGGTTTTTTTCCGACCCCCGAACCCTATACAATTTCTATAAACCTGGATTGCTGGCGGGGTCCAGGGCGAGGAGTCCTGGCGGGGGGCTCGGGGGGCAGCGCCCCCCGGAAACGGTGGCGTCGATTTGTATTTTCTTGGTGACCCCCTTCCAAAACTAAAAACATAGTTCCAAAAAACAAAACTTTCGGTCAAAACTTTCGGTCAAAACTTATTGGGACCTGAACCCTATACAATTTCTATTAAGGCAGGTTCCAAAAAAGAAACCCAGGTGACCAGAGCAGTGGCCATTTTAAAGGGGTTTTTTTCCGACCCCCGAACCCTATACAATTTCTATAAACCTGGATTGCTGGCGGGGTCCAGGGCGAGGAGTCCTGGCGGGGGGCTCGGGGGCAGCGCCCCCCGGAAACGGTGGCGTCAATTTGCATTTTCTTGGAGACCCCCTTCCAAAACTAAAAACATAGTTCCAAAAAACAAAACTTCTCAGCTGTCCTCTTTGGAGGGACGCCCGGTGAAAAAAAACTTATTGGGACCTGAACCCTATACAATTTCTATTAAGGCAGGTTCCAAAAAAGAACCCAGGTGACCAGAGCAGTGGCCATTTTAAAGGGGTTTTTTTTCCGACCCCCGAACCCTATACAATTTCTATAAACCTGGATTGCTGGCGGGGTCCAGGGCGAGGAGTCCTGGCGGGGGACGGTGGCGTCAATTTGTATTTTCTTGGGGACCCCCTTCCAAAACTAAAAACATAGTTCCAAAAAACAAAACTTCTCGGCTGTCCTCTTTGGAGGGACGCCCGGTGAAAAAAAACTTATTGGGACCTGAACCCTATACAATTTCTATTAAGGCAGGTTCCAAAAAAGAACCCAGGTGACCAAAGCAGTGGCCATTTTAAAGGGGTTTTTTTCCGACCCCCGAACCCTATACAATTTCTATAAACCTGGATTGCTGGCGGGGTCCAGGGCGAGGAGTCCTGGCGGGGGGCTCGGGGGGCAGCGCCCCCCGGAAACGGTGGCGTCAATTTGTATTTTCTTGGGGACCCCCTTCCAAAACTAAAAACACAGTTCCAAAAAACAAAACTTCTCGGCTGTCCTCTTTGGAGGGACGCCCGGTGAAAAAAAACTTATTGGGACCTGAACCCTATACAATTTCTATTAAGGCAGGTTCCAAAAAAGAACCCAGGTGACCAGAGCAGTGGCCATTTTAAAGGGGTTTTTTTTCCGACCCCCGAACCCTATACAATTTCTATAAACCTGGATTGCTGGCGGGGTCCAGGGCGAGGAGTCCTGGCGGGGGGCTCGGGGGGCAGCGCCCCCCGGAAACGGTGGCGTCGAATTGTATTTTCTTGGTGACCCCCTTCCAAAACTAAAACATAGTTCCAAAAAACAAAACTTTCGGTCAAAACTTTCGGTCAAAACTTTCGGTCAAAACTTATTGGGACCTGAACCCTATACAATTTCTATTACGGCAAGTTCCAAAAAAGAAACCCAGGTGACCAGAGCAGTGGCCATTTTAAAGGGTTTTTTTTCCGACCCCCGAACCCTATACAATTTCTATATACCTGGATTGCTGGCGGGGTCCAGGGCGAGGAGTCCTGGCGGGGGGCTGGGGGGGCAGCGCCCCCCGGAAACGGTGGCGTCGATTTGTATTTTCTTGGTGACCCCCTTCCAAAACTAAAACATAGTTCCAAAAAACAAAACTTTCGGTCAAAACTTTCGGTCAAAACTTTCGGTCAAAACTTATTGGGACCTGAACCCTATACAATTTCTATTAAGGCAAGTTCCAAAAAGAAACCCAGGTGACCAGAGCAGTGGCCATTTTAAAGGGGTTTTTTTCCGACCCCCGAACCCTATACAATTTCTATATACCTGGATTGCTGGCGGGGTCCAGGGCGAGGAGTCCTGGCGGGGGGCTCGGGGGGCAGCGCCCCCCGGAAACGGTGGCGTCAATTTGTATTTTCTTGGGGACCCCTTCCAAAACTAAAAACATAGTTCCAAAAAACAAAACTTCTCGGCTGTCCTCTTTGGAGGGACGCCCGGTGAAAAAAACTTTATTGGGACCTGAACCCTATACAATTTCTATTAAGGCAGGTTCCAAAAAAGAACCCAGGTGACCAGAGCAGTGGCCATTTTAAAGGGGTTTTTTTCCGACCCCCGAACCCTATACAATTTCTATAAACCTGGATTGCTGGCGGGGTCCAGGGCGAGGAGTCCTGGCCGGGGGCTCGGGGGGCAGCGCCCCCCGGAAACGGTGGCGTCGATTTGTATTTTCTTGGTGACCCCCTTCCAAAACTAAAAACATAGTTCCAAAAAACAAAACTTTCGGTCAAAACTTTCGGTCAAAACTTTCGGTCAAAACTTATTGGGACCTGAACCCTATACAATTTCTATTCAGGCAAGTTCCAAAAAAGAAACCCAGGTGACCAGAGCAGTGGCCATTTTAAAGGGGTTTTTTTCCGACCCCCGAAACCTATACAATTTCTATATACCTGGATTGCTGGCGGGGTCCAGGGCGAGGAGTCCTGGCGGGGGGCTCGGGGGGCAGCGCCCCCCGGAAACGGTGGCGTCGATTTGTATTTTCTTGGTGACCCCCTTCAAAAACTAAAACATAGTTCCAAAAAACAAAACTTTCGGTCAAAACTTTCGGTCAAAACTTTCGGTCAAAACTTATTGGGACCTGAACCCTATACAATTTCTATTAAGGCAAGTTCCAAAAAAGAAACCCAGGTGACCAGAGCAGTGGCCATTTTAAAGGGGTTTTTTTCCGACCCCCGAACCCTATACAATTTCTATATACATGGATTGCTGGCGGGGTCCAGGGCGAGAGGTCCCTGGCGGGGGCTCGGGGGGCAGCGCCCCCGGAAACGGTGGCGCGATTGTATTGTCTTGGTGACCCCCTTCCAAAAGTAAAACATAGTTGCCAAAAGACAAACTTTCGGTCAAAACTTTCGGTTTCAAAACTTTCGGTCAAAACTATTGGGACTGAACCCTATAAAATTTCTATTAAGGCAAGTTCCCAAAAAGAAACCCAGGTGACCAGGAGCAGTGGCCATTGTAAAGGGGTTTTTTTAGACCCCCGAAACCTCATAATAGAATTATATACCAATTTCTATTATACTGGATTGCTGGCGGGGTCCAGGGCGAGGAGTCCTGGCGGGGGGCTCGGGGGGCAGCCCCCCGGAAACGGTGGTGTCGATTTGTATTTTCTTGGCGACCCCCTTCCAAAACTAAAAACATAGTTTCAAAAAACAAAACTTTCGGTCAAAACTTTCGGTCAAAACTTTCGGTCAAAACTTATTGGGACCTGAACCCTATACAATTTCTATTAAGGCAAGTTCCAAAAAAGAAACCCAGTTGACCAGAGCAGTGGCCATTTTAAAGGGGTTTTTTTCCGACCCCCGAACCCTATACAATTTCTATAAACCTGGATTGCTGGCGGGGTCCAGGGCGAGGAGTCCTGGCCGGGGGCTCGGGGGGCAGCGCCCCCCGGAAACGGTGGCGTCGATTTGTATTTTCTTGGTGACCCCCTTCCAAAACTAAAAACATAGTTCCAAAAAACAAAACTTTCGGTCAAAACTTTCGGTCAAAACTTATTGGGACCTGAACCCTATACAATTTCTATTAAGGCAGGTTCCAAAAAAGAAACCCAGGTGACCAGAGCAGTGGCCATTTTAAAGGGGTTTTTTTCCGACCCCCGAACCCTATACAATTTCTATAAACCTAGATTGCTGGCGGGGTCCAGGGAGAGGAGTCCTGGCGGGGGGCTCGGGGGGCAGCGCCCCCCGAAACGGTGGCGTCAATTTGTATTTTCTTGGGGACCCCCTTCCAAAACTAAAAACATAATTCCAAAAAACAAAACTTCTCGGCTGTCCTCTTTGGAGGTTGCCCGGTGAAAAAAAACGTTATTGGGACCTGAACCCTATACAATTTCTATTAAGGCAGGTTCCAAAAAAGAACCCAGGTGACCAGAGCAGCGGCCATTTTAAAGGGGTTTTTTTCCGACCCCCGAACCCTATACAATTTCTATACCTGGATTGCTGGCGGGGTCAGGGCGAGAGTCCTGGCGGGGGCTCGGGGGGCAGCGCCCCCCGGGAAACGGTGGCGTCGATTTGTATTTTCTTGGTGACCCCTTCCAAACTAAAAACATAGTTTCCAAAAAAACAAAACTTTCGGTCAAAATTCGGTCAAACTTGCGGTTCAAAACTTATTGGACTGAACCCATAAATTTTTATCATTAAGGCAAGTTTCAAAAAAGGAAAACCCAGGGGACAGAGCAGTGGCCATTGGAAAGGGGTTTTTTTCCGACCCCCGAACCTATACAATTTCTATATATACCTGGATTGCTGGCGGGGTCCAGGGCGAGGAGTCCTGGCCGGGGCTCGGGGGGGAAGCGGCCCCCCGGAAACGGGAGAGTGCGGATTTGTATTTCTTGGTGACCCCATTCCAAACTAAAAACATAGTTCCAAAAAACAAAACTTTCGGTCAAAACTTTCGGTCAAAACTTTCGGTCAAATCTTATTGGGACCTGAACCCTATACAATTTCTATTAAGGCAAGTTCCAAAAAAGAAACCCAGGTGACCAGAGCAGTGGCCATTTTAAAGGGGTTTTTTTCCGACCCCCGAACCCTAGACAATTTCTATATACCTGGATTGCTGGCGGGGTCCAGGGCGAGGAGTCCTGGCGGGGGGCTCGGGGGGCGCGCCCCCCCAGGAACCGGTGGCGTCGATTTGGATTTCTGGTGACAGCCCTTCCAAAAACTAAACATAGTTCCAAAAAAACAAAACTTTCGGTCAAAACTTCGGTCATAAACTTTCGGTCAAAACTATTGGGGAACCTGAAACCCCTATACAAGTTCTATTCAGCAAGTTCCAAAAAGAAAAACCCAGGTGACCAGAGCAGTGGCCATTTTAAAGGGGTTTTTTTCCGACCCCCGAACCCTATACAATTTCTATAAACCTGGATTGCTGGCGGGGTCCAGGGCGAGGAGTCCTGGCGGGGGGCTCGGGGGCAGCGCCCCCCGGAAACGGTGGCGTCAATTTGCATTTTCTTGGAGACCCCCTTCCAAAACTAAAAACATAGTTCCAAAAAACAAAACTTCTCAGCTGTCCTCTTTGGAGGGACGCCCGGTGAAAAAAAACTTATTGGGACCTGAACCATATACAATTTCTATTAAGGCAAGTTCCAAAAAGGAAACCCAGGGACCAGGAGCAGTGGCCATTAAAGGGGGTTTTTTTTTTTTTTTTTTTTTTTTTTTTTTTTCCGACCCCCGAAACCATACAATTTCTAGATACCTGATTGCTGGCGGGGTCCAGGGCGAGGAGTCCTGGCGGGGGGCTCGGGGGGCAGCGCCCCACGGAAACGGTGGCGTCGATTTGTATTTTCTTGGTGACCCCCTTCCAAAACTAAAACATAGTTCCAAAAAACAAAACTTTCGGTCAAAACTTTCGGTCAAAACTTTCGGTCAAAACTTATTGGGACCTGAACCCTATACAATTTCTATTAAGGCAAGTTCCAGAAAAGAAACCCAGGTGACCAGAGCAGTGGCCATTTTAAAGGGGTTTTTTTCCGACCCCCGAACCCTATACAATTTCTATATACCTGGATTGCTGGCGGGGTCCAGGGCGAGGAGTCCTGGCGGGGGGCTCGGGGGCAGCGCCCCCCGGAAACGGTGGCGTCGATTTGTATTTTCTTGGTGACCCCCTTCCAAAACTAAAACATAGTTCCAAAAAACAAAACTTTCGGTCAAAACTTTCGGTCAAAACTTTCGGTCAAAACTTATTGGGACCTGAACCCTATACAATTACTATTAAGGCAAGTTCCAAAAAAGAAACCCAGGTGACCAGAGCAGTGGCCATTTTAAAGGGGTTTTTTTCCGACCCCCGAACCCTATACAATTTCTATAAACCTGGATTGCTGGCGGGGTCCAGGGCGAGGAGTCCTGGCGGGGGGCTCGGGGGCAGCGCCCCCCGGAAACGGTGGCGTCAATTTGCATTTTCTTGGAGACCCCCTTCCAAAACTAAAAACATAGTTCCAAAAAACAAAACTTCTCAGCTGTCCTCTTTGGAGGGACGCCCGGTGAAAAAAAACTTATTGGGACCTGAACCCTATACAATTTCTATTAAGGCAGGTTCCAAAAAAGAACCCAGGTGACCAGAGCAGTGGCCATTTTAAAGGGGTTTTTTTTCCGACCCCCGAACCCTATACAATTTCTATAAACCTGGATTGCTGGCGGGGTCCAGGGCGAGGAGTCCTGGCGGGGGGCTCGGGGGGCAGCGCCCCCCGAAACGGTGGCGTCGATTTGTATTTTCTTGGGGACCCCCTTCCAAAACTAAAAACATACTTCCAAAAAACAAAACTTTCGGTCAAAACTTTCGGTCGAAACTTTCGGTCAAAACTTTCGGTCAAAACGTTTCGGTCAAAACTTATTGGGACCTGAACCCTATACAATTTCTATTAAGGCAGGTTCCAAAAAAGAACCCAGGTGACCAGAGCAGTGGCCATTTTAAAGGGGTTTTTTTCCGACCCCCGAACCCGATACAATTTCTATAAACCTGGATTGCTGGCGGGGTCCAGGGCGAGGAGTCCTGGCGGGGGGCTCGGGGGGCAGCGCCCCCCGAAACGGTGGCGTCGATTTGTATTTTCTTGGGGACCCCCTTCCAAAACAAAAAACATACTTCCAAAAAACAAAACTTTCGGTCAAAACTTTCGGTCAAAACTTTCGGTCAAAACTTTCGGTCAAAACGTTTCGGTCAAAACTTATTGGGACCTGAACCCTATACAATTTCTATTAAGGCAGGTTCCAAAAAAGAACCCAGGTGACCAGAGCAGTGGCCATTTTAAAGGGGTTTTTTTCCGACCCCCGAACCCTATACAATTTCTATAAACCTAGATTGCTGGCGGGGTCCAGGGCGAGGAGTCCTGGCGGGGGGCTCGGGGGCAGCGCCCCCCGAAACGGTGGCGTCAATTTGTATTTTCTTGGGGACCCCCTTCCAAAACTAAAAACATAGTTCCAAAAAACAAAACTTCTCGGCTGTCCTCTTTGGAGGGACGCCCGGTGAAAAAAAAACTTATTGGGACCTGAACCCTATACAATTTCTATTAAGGCAGGTTCCAAAAAAGAACCCAGGTGACCAGAGCAGTGGCCATTTTAAAGGGGTTTTTTTCCGACCCCCGAACCCTATACAATTTCTATAAACCTAGATTGCTGGCGGGGTCCAGGGCGAGGAGTCCTAGCGGGGGGCTCGGGGGGCAGCGCCCCCCGAAACGGTGGCGTCAATTTGTATTTTCTTGGGGACCCCCTTCCAAAACTAAAAACATAATTCCAAAAAACAAAACTTCTCGGCTGTCCTCTTTGGAGGTTGCCCGGTGAAAAAAAAACGTTATTGGGACCTGAACCCTATACAATTTCTATTAAGGCAGGTTCCAAAAAAGAACCCAGGTGACCAGAGCAGTGGCCATTTTAAAGGGGTTTTTTTCCGACCCCCGAACCCTATACAATTTCTATAAACCTAGATTGCTGGCGGGGTCCAGGGCGAGGAGTCCTGGCGGGGGGCTCGGGGGGCAGCGCCCCCCGAAACGGTGGCGTCAATTTGTATTTTCTTGGGGACCCCCTTCCAAAATTAAAAACATAATTCCAAAAAACAAAACTTCTCGGCTGTCCTCTTTGGAGGTTGCCCGGTGAAAAAAAACGTTATTGGGACCTGAACCCTATACAATTTCTATTAAGGCAGGTTCCAAAAAAGAACCCAGGTGACCAGAGCAGTGGCCATTTTAAAGGGGTTTTTTTCCGACCCCCGAACCCTATACAATTTCTATAAACCTGGATTGCTGGCGGGGTCCAGGGCGAGGAGTCCTGGCGGGGGGCTCGGGGGCAGCGCCCCCCGGAAACGGTGGCGTCAATTTGCATTTTCTTGGAGACCCCCTTCCAAAACTAAAAACATAGTTCCAAAAAACAAAACTTCTCAGCTGTCCTCTTTGGAGGGACGCCCGGTGAAAAAAAACTTATTGGGACCTGAACCTAGTACAATTTTCTATTAAGGCGGTTCCAAAAGAACCCAGGTGACCAGAGCAGTGCCAATTTTAAAGGTGTTTTTTTCCGACCCCCGAAAACCCTATACAGTTCTATAACCTGGATTGCTGCGGGGTCCAGGGCGAGGAGTCCTGGCGTGGGGCTCGGGGGGCAGCGCCCCCCGACCCGGTGGCGTCAATATTGCATTTTTCTTGAGACCCCCTTCCAAAACTAAAAACATAGTTCCAAAAAACCAAACCTTCTCAGCTGTCCTCTTTGGAGGGACGCCCGGTAAAAAAACTTTGGGACTCTGAACCCATGACAATTTCTATTACGGCGGTTGCCAAAAAAGAACCCGGTGACCAGCAGTGGCCATTTTAAAGGGGCTTTTTTTCCGACCCCCGAACCCTATACAATTTCTATAAACCTGGATTGCTGGCGGGGTCCAGGGCGAGGAGTCCTGGCGGGGGGCTCGGGGGGCAGCGCCCCCCGGAAACGGTGGCGTCAATTTGCATTTTCTTGGAGACCCCCTTCCAAAACTAAAAACATAGTTCCAAAAAACAAAACTTCTCAGCTGTCCTCTTTGGAGGGACGCCCGGTGAAAAAAAACTTATTGGGACCTGAACCCTATACAATTTCTATTAAGGCAGGTTCCAAAAAAGAACCCAGGTGACCAGAGCAGTGGCCATTTTAAAGGGGTTTTTTTCCGACCCCCGAACCCTATACAATTTCTATAAACCTGGATTGCTGGCGGGGTCCAGGGCGAGGAGTCCTGGCGGGGGGCTCGGGGGCAGCGCCCCCCGGAAACGGTGGCGTCAATTTGCATTTTCTTGGAGACCCCCTTCCAAAACTAAAAACATAGTTCCAAAAAACAAAACTTCTCAGCTGTCCTCTTTGGAGGGACGCCCGGTGAAAAAAAACTTATTGGGACCTGAACCCTATACAATTTCTATTAAGGCAGGTTCCAAAAAAGAACCCAGGTGACCAGAGCAGTGGCCATTTTAAAGGGGTTTTTTCCGACCCCCGAACCCTATACAATTTCTATAAACCTGGATTGCTGGCGGGGTCCAGGGCGAGGAGTCCTGGCGGGGGGCTCGGGGGGCAGCGCCCCCCGGAAACGGTGGCGTCAATTTGTATTTTCTTGGGGACCCCCTTCCGAAACTAAAAACATAGTTCCAAAAAACAAAACTTCTCGGCTGTCCTCTTTGGAGGGACGCCCGGTGAAAAAAAACTTATTGGGACCTGAACCCTATACAATTTCTATTAAGGCAGGTTCCAAAAAGAACCCAGGTGACCAGAGCAGTGGCCATTTTAAAGGGGTTTTTTTCCGACCCCCGAACCCTATACAATTTCTATAAACCTGGATTGCTGGCGGGGTCCAGGGCGAGGAGTCCTGGCGGGGGGCTCGGGGGGCAGCGCCCCCCGGAAACGGTGGCGTCGATTTGTATTTTCTTGGTGACCCCCTTCCAAAACTAAAACATAGTTCCAAAAAACAAAACTTTCGGTCAAAACTTTCGGTCAAAACTTTCGGTCAAAACTTATTGGGACCTGAACCCTATACAATCTCTATTAAGGCAAGTTCCAAAAAAGAAACCCAGGTGACCAGAGCAGTGGCCATTTTAAAGGGGTTTTTTTCCGACCCCCGAACCCTATACAATTTCTATATACCTGGATTGCTGGCGGGGTCCAGGGCGAGGAGTCCTGGCGGGGGGCTCGGGGGCAGCGCCCCCCGGAAACGGTGGCGTCGATTTGTATTTTCTTGGTGACCCCCTTCCAAAACTAAAACATAGTTCCAAAAAACAAACTCTCAGCTGTCTCTCTTTGGAGGACGCACCGGTGAAAAAAAAACTTATTGGGAACCTGCAAAACCCGATACAATTCTATTAAGGCATGTTCCAACAACGAAACCCGTGTGACCAGAAGGCAGTGCATTTTAAGGGGTTTTTTTCCGACCCCGAACCCTATACAATTTCTATAAACCTGGATTGCTGGCGGGGTCCCGGGCGAGGAGTCCTGGCGGGGGGCTCGGGGGCAGCGCCCCCCGGAAACGGTGGCGTCCAATTGCAATTTTCTTGGAGACCCCCTTCCAAAACTAAAAAAAAACTAGTTCCAAAAACAACTTCAGCTGTCCGCTTTGGAGGTACTCCCGGTGAAAAAAACGTTATTGGGACCTGAACCCTATACAATTTCTATTAAGGCAGGTTCCAAAAAAGAACCCAGGTGACCAGAGCAGGGGCCATTTTAAAGGGGTTTTTTTCCGACCCCCGAACCCTATACAATTTCTATAAACCTAGATTGCTGGCGGGGTCCAGGGCGAGGAGTCCTGGCGGGGGGCTCGGGGGGCAGCGCCCCCCGAAACGGTGGCGTCAATTTGTATTTTCTTGGGGACCCCCTTCCAAAACTAAAAACATAATTCCAAAAAACAAAACTTCTCGGCTGTCCTCTTTGGAGGTTGCCCGGTGAAAAAAAAACGTTATTGGGACCTGAACCCTATACAATTTCTATTAAGGCAGGTTCCAAAAAAGAACCCAGGTGACCAGAGCAGTGGCCATTTTAAAGGGGTTTTTTTCCGACCCCCGAACCCTATACAATTTCTATAAACCTGGATTGCTGGCGAGGTCCAGGGCGAGGAGTCCTGGCGGGGGGCTCGGGGGGCAGCGCCCCCCGGAAACGGTGGCGTCAATTTGTATTTTCTTGGGGACCCCCTTCCAAAACTAAAAACATAGTTCCAAAAAACAAAACTTCTCGGCTGTCCTCTTTGGAGGGACGCCCGTGACAAAAAACTTATTGGGACTGAACCCTATACAATTTTCTATTAAAGGCAGGTTCCAAAAAAGACCCAGGTGACCAAGCAGTGGCCATTTTAAAAGGGGTTTTTTGTCCGACCGCCCGAACCCGTATACAATTTCTATAAAACCTGGATCTGGCGGGGTCCGTGCGTAGGAGTCCGGCGGGGGGCTCACCGGGGGCAGGCGCCCCCCGGAAAACGGTTGCGTCAATTTGCATTTTTCTGGGAGACCCCCTTCCAAACTAAAAACCTAGTTCCAAAAAAAAACTTCCTCAGCTGTCCTCTTTGGAGGGAACGCCCGTGAAAAAAATTATGGGACCTGACCCTCTACAATTTCTATCTTTCTATTAAGGCAGGTTTCCAAAAAGCCCAGGTGACCAAGCAGTGGCCATTTTAAAGGGTTTTTTTTTCCCGACCACCCCGAACCCTATACAATTTCTATAAACCTGGATTGCTGGCGGGGTCCAGGGCGAGGAGTCCTGGCGGGGGGCTCGGGGGGCAGCGCCCCCCGGAAACGGTGGCGTCAATTTGCATTTTCTTGGAGACCCCCTTCCAAAACTAAAAACATAGTTCCAAAAAACAAAACTTCTCAGCTGTCCTCTTTGGAGGGACGCCCGGTGAAAAAAAACTTATTGGGACCTGAACCCTATACAATTTCTATTAAGGCAGGTTCCAAAAAAGAACCCAGGTGACCAGAGCAGTGGCCATTTTAAAGGGGTTTTTTTTCCGACCCCCGAACCCTATACAATTTCTATAAACCTGGATTGCTGGCGGGGTCCAGGGCGAGGAGTCCTGGCGGGGGACGGTGGCGTCAATTTGTATTTTCTTGGGGACCCCCTTCCAAAACTAAAAACATAGTTCCAAAAAACAAAACTTCTCGGCTGTCCTCTTTGGAGGGACGCCCGGTGAAAAAAAACTTATTGGGACCTGAACCCTATACAATTTCTATTAAGGCAGGTTCCAAAAAAGAACCCAGGTGACCAAAGCAGTGGCCATTTTAAAGGGGTTTTTTTCCGACCCCCGAACCCTATACAATTTCTATAAACCTGGATTGCTGGCGGGGTCCAGGGCGAGGAGTCCTGGCGGGGGGCTCGGGGGGCAGCGCCCCCCGGAAACGGTGGCGTCAATTTGCATTTTCTTGGAGACCCCCTTCCAAAACTAAAAACATAGTTCCAAAAAACAAAACTTCTCAGCTGTCCTCTTTGGAGGGACGCCCGGTGAAAAAAAACTTATTGGGACCTGAACCCTATACAATTTCTATTAAGGCAGGTTCCAAAAAAGAACCCAGGTGACCAGAGCAGTGGCCATTTTAAAGGGGTTTTTTTCCGACCCCCGAACCCTATACAATTTCTATAAACCTGGATTGCTGGCGGGGTCCAGGGCGAGGAGTCCTGGCGGGGGGCTCGGGGGGCAGCGCCCCCCGGAAACGGTGGCGTCAATTTGCATTTTCTTGGGGACCCCCTTCCAAAACTAAAAACATAGTTCCAAAAAACAAAACTTCTCGGCTGTCCTCTTTGGAGGGACGCCCGGTGAAAAAAAACTTATTGGGACCTGAACCCTATACAATTTCTATTAAGGCAGGTTCCAAAAAAGAACCCAGGTGACCAGAGCAGTGGCCATTTTAAAGGGGTTTTTTTCCGACCCCCGAACCCTATACAATTTCTATAAACCTAGATTGCTGGCGGGGTCCAGGGCGAGGAGTCCTAGCGGGGGGCTCGGGGGGCAGCGCCCCCCGAAACGGTGGCGTCAATTTGTATTTTCTTGGGGACCCCCTTCCAAAACTAAAAACATAATTCCAAAAAACAAAACTTCTCGGCTGTCCTCTTTGGAGGTTGCCCGGTGAAAAAAACGTTATTGGGACCTGAACCCTATACAATTTCTATTAAGGCAGGTTCCAAAAAAGAACCCAGGTGACCAGAGCAGTGGCCATTTTAAAGGGGTTTTTTTCCGACCCCCGAACCCTATACAATTTCTATAAACCTAGATTGCTGGCGGGGAGGGGTAGGCGAGGAGTCCTGGCGGGGGGCTCGGGGGCACGCCCCCCGGAAACGGTGGCGTCAATTTGACGGTTCTTGGAGACCCCCTTCCAAAACTAAACACATTAGTTCCAAAAAACAAAACTTCTCAGCGGGTTCTTGGAGGGAACGCCCGGTGAAAAAAAACTATTGGGGACCTGAACCCTCCCATTTTATATTAAGGAGGGTTCCAAAAAAGAACCCAGGTGACCAGAGCAGTGGCCCATTTTAAAGGGGTTTTTTTTCCGGAACCCCGAACCCTATACAATTTCTATAAACCTGGATTGCTGGCGGGGTCCAGGGCGAGGAGTCCTGGCGGGGGGCTCGGGGGGCAGCGCCCCCCGGAAACGGTGGCGTCAATTTGTATTTTCTTGGGGACCCCCTTCCAAAACTAAAAACATAGTTCCAAAAAACAAAACTTCTCGGCTGTCCTCTTTGGAGGGACGCCCGGTGAAAAAAAACTTATTGGGACCTGAACCCTATACAATTTCTATTAAGGCAGGTTCCAAAAAAGAACCCAGGTGACCAGAGCAGTGGCCATTTTAAAGGGGTTTTTTTTCCGACCCCCGAACCCTATACAATTTCTATAAACCTGGATTGCTGGCGGGGTCCAGGGCGAGGAGTCCTGGCGGGGGGCTCGGGGGGCAGCGCCCCCCGGAAACGGTGGCGTCGAATTGTATTTTCTTGGTGACCCCCTTCCAAAACTAAAACATAGTTCCAAAAAACAAAACTTTCGGTCAAAACTTTCGGTCAAAACTTTCGGTCAAAACTTATTGGTACCTGAACCCTATACAATTTCTATTAAGGCAAGTTCCAAAAAAGAAACCCAGGTGACCAGAGCAGTGGCCATTTTAAAGGGGTTTTTTTCCGACCCCCGAACCCTATACAATTTCTATAAACCTGGATTGCTGGCGGGGTCCAGGGCGAGGAGTCCTGGCGGGGGGCTCGGGGGGCAGCGCCCCCCGAAACGGTGGCGTCGATTTGTATTTTCTTGGGGACCCCCTTCCAAAACAAAAAACATACTTCCAAAAAACAAAACTTTCGGTCAAAACTTTCGGTCAAAACTTTCGGTCAAAACTTTCGGTCAAAACGTTTCGGTCAAAACTTATTGGGACCTGAACCCTATACAATTTCTATTAAGGCAGGTTCCAAAAAAGAACCCAGAAGACCAGAGCAGTGGCCATTTTAAAGGGTTTTTTTCCGACCCCCGAACCCTATACAATTTCTATAAACCTGGATTGCTGGCGGGGTCCAGGGCGAGGAGTCCTGGCGGGGGGCTCGGGGGGCAGCGCCCCCCGAAACGGTGGCGTCGATTTGTATTTTCTTGGGGACCCCCTTCCAAAACTAAAAACATACTTCCAAAAAACAAAACTTTCGGTCAAAACTTTCGGTCGAAACTTTCGGTCAAAACTTTCGGTCAAAACGTTTCGGTCAAAACTTATTGGGACCTGAACCCTATACAATTTCTATTAAGGCAGGTTCCAAAAAAGAACCCAGGTGACCAGAGCAGTGGCCATTTTAAAGGGGTTTTTTTCCGACCCCCGAACCCTATACAATTTCTATAAACCTGGATTGCTGGCGGGGTCCAGGGCGAGGAGTCCTGGCGGGGGGCTCGGGGGGCAGCGCCCCCCGGAAACGGTGGCGTCAATTTGTATTTTCTTGGGGACCCCCTTCCAAAACTAAAAACATAGTTCCAAAAAACAAAACTTCTCGGCTGTCCTCTTTGGAGGTTGCCCGGTAAAAAAAAACGTTATTGGGACCTGAACCCTATACAATTTCTATTAAGGCAGGTTCCAAAAAAGAACCCAGGTGACCAGAGCAGTGGCCATTTTAAAGGGGTTTTTTTCCGACCCCCGAACCCTATACAATTTCTATAAACCTAGATTGCTGGCGGGGTCCAGGGCGAGGAGTCCTGGCGGGGGGCTCGGGGGGCAGCGCCCCCCGGAAACGGTGGCGTCAATTTGTATTTTCTTGGGGACCCCCTTCCGAAACTAAAAACATAGTTCCAAAAAACAAAACTTCTCGGCAAAACTTTCGGTCAAAACTTTCGGCCAAAACTTATTGGGACCTGAACCCTATACAATTTCTATTAAGGCAAGTTCCAAAAAAGAAACCCAGGTGACCAGAGCAGTGGCCATTTTAAAGGGGTTTTTTTCCGACCCCCGAACCCTATACAATTTCTATAAACCTGGATTGCTGGCGGGGTCCAGGGCGAGGAGTCCTGGCGGGGGGCTCGGGGGGCAGCGCCCCCCGAAACGGTGGCGTCGATTTGTATTTTCTTGGGGACCCCCTTCCAAAACTAAAAACATACTTCCAAAAAACAAAACTTTCGGTCAAAACTTTCGGTCGAAACTTTCGGTCAAAACTTTCGGTCAAAACGTTTCGGTCAAAACTTATTGGGACCTGAACCCTATACAATTTCTATTAAGGCAGGTTCCAAAAAAGAACCCAGGTGACCAGAGCAGTGGCCATTTTAAAGGGGTTTTTTTCCGACCCCCGAACCCTATACAATTTCTATAAACCTAGAT
>CAJNDS010001435.1:0-102500 GCA_905221605.1 Symbiodinium natans
TTTTCAATCTAAGATATGGGCATCTAGAATGGGAATCTTATTATTTTGATCGTGAATGAATCGAATCAAATCTTCCGGCTGAGTCACGACCAATAGAATCATCATAATTGATAACAGAATTGAATCTTCATATTATACTTCATACAACCCAAGAAATATTCTATGCCATTACCTAGAAATGAAACAATTATCCACAGAAATGGTTTATGAAGCGATAGTGACCTCGCAACCAGATTTGTTAGCGTGCGACATTCCAGTCAAAAACGATTGGTTCCCAACCAGCCCCAGAACACGACAATCGAACAGAATTTCATGATCAACGTGTTAACACTGGGTGCGCGTATCGGCAAGCGTCGAATTATATATATATATATATCGCCAGAGCCCAATCTCTCTTGAAGATCCATAAATGTCTTAAGGTCCTTCTTAACAACCGAGGAGAGGACGAGACCTTCAGACTTCCTAGGAATTGAAGGCTCAGCACTTTAGCACCGAATCTCGCGCAACTTTCCCCCTCCCAGCCCCCAACAGATGCGTAAAGCGAAGCTGGACGAGCCCGAGAGGCTCGAAAGTATGTCCCCCAACAAGGTTTTCACGATGTCGAGCGCTTCATGTGTCGAAAAATTCGAAATTCCCACCGGACGTGGCCCGAGCCCAAGTTCGAGCACAAGACCCAGGCAGCGGGTTGGCCTTGATCTTGCCGTGTCAACAACGAGACCGATGGTCCATGAGTGCTATGCAAGCCTCCAGCGAGATTCTTGTGGGCCTCCGGGAGTTTCATGATATTTTGGGTAACTGCCACGATTTGCTGAATGAAACCTCCCAAAATATGTAGGGATTGTTCTCTTTTGATCATTTGGGGGTTCTTACGCAAATAGGAGAGTATGGTTTTTGTAGCGACTAAGAACCAACAGGAAACATGTAAGCTAAGAGGAAGTATACAACAACTTATCAATCCAGGCGAAAGATAAATACAATGGATCCATGTTAGAAGGCATATGCTCCTACAGCAACAAATGGGAAGCCACAAAGAACTTTTCAACATTGTGATCGAAGATCATGTTCAAGTTAAGAGCGACGGCAGGTGGCGAGGCTACCATGGTCGGAGAATCTTACTTCGCATTCTCCATGAGCCTACTTCGCATTATCCATGAGCCGTGAATTTTCCAGCATCTGGAGTTGAAAGCATGGGCTACGTGACGGCCCCCGCGTCGCCAACAGCCTGCTTTGCCAGCGTGATGAGCTCCTGGGACATGAAAGTGCTATGCTCTTCGCCAGGTTTCTATACTCAAGCTATGTGTGTGAAGCGCTGATGAAGATTTCGCGGTGTCCAAACTTGACCAAAGCCCTCAGCAATCACAAGGATCTTCCTGGACATCGGAAGGGAAGAAGACAGCCTCGATATCAGGAGTACCTGCCCAGTGCGAAGTTCGGCTGGAACTTCGCACAACTTGCAGGCTGTATAACCGTTCAAAGGCCGCCGGACCCCAGTCCAGACAGATCACCCTCTGATCTTTTCAAGTCATCCCCTCTCGGAACTGCATGCAACATACATACCCCAGTCCACTTGGGGTTGTGCAAGTTGAAAACGGAGCCCTCAGAAACCCATAGCCTTGATTCTGAAGAGGAGCGCGTTCCAAGTTCCAAAGAGGGTGCAACATGGCAGTTGTAAGGCCTTTCACGCTGCTGTGCCTTGAGAATGCCAAGAGGCGTGCAAGGCCACTGCAGGTTGCAATAGCAGAGGGTAGAAAGCTACTCCGATGTCTTGGGGAAGAAAGACAAGCTCAGATGTGTTCAGGGTTAGATACACTCCATTCTTGCTAGACCCTAAAACCCTAAACCGCAACCAGGACCTCCTGACAGCCGGAGCTTCTTTCGCGGATGGCTTGGCGTCTCTGCAAGCGGGCCGTACTCCACCTAAGTCACAGCAACCACGGTTTAGGGTTTTTGGGGTTTAGGGTTTCGGGTATTTTTTGCGCCTTCAGGTTTAGATAGACGAAAACGGAACAATTGTCCGGGCAGCGGTGTGTAACTCTACCGGACGATGGGACGGTAAAAAGAACTGGCGACCTTCCCACATGCTTCGAATATGATCGCCATTACTTACTTCGATCATCCCCGCCCTACAGCTACCAGATTGAGTCATCAATTACGGGTAGTTCGCTCTCCGCAGACCTCTCTGAGGTTGGGCACACTGGGATACTCGGCAGGACTCTTGTGGGCTTCTCTAGAGGTGGCGCTCCAGAGATCTCTCTGTGGGCTTTGGCCACTCCCTACGAATTTTTGTGATGGGCACTCGAGGGACATTCGGGGCGCCTCTCCGCGGGCTTCTAGCGTTCGACTACCTGCCAGTGTAATCCGCACCAAACAACACCTTCCCGTTTGTGCCGGCTGTAGCCTGAAGGATTTATCTACGTTCAGGCCCGACACCTGTGCACGGTCCAGGAAGAAGCGTGCCCAGTCGGACTGCTCCATGTCCTTCCCATAGTCTCTGGGCAGAAGCATCGCGGGTGGTTGACAGTTGGCCAATGCGGAACATGAGTCGTGATGTCAAGTATGTGAGTTGGGCATGGGTGGGAACATGATTTCATTTGTTTCAACTGTGAATACTGTTAGTAGCCGTTTTGCGATTGAATCTCACATTTTCGCTATGTTGCAGGGAGGTGCAGTTGGGAATGGCCACAGAATGGGCATGACATTCCACGGGGCTAAGTCGGCAAGCAAAGTCAAATCCCCCGAAACCAGCTCGGGGCGTACGGCGTGGGGGCTAGCATGATTCATCTCGAGTTCCTCCAGACTTCTTTCCCATGAATGCTGGACACAGCAACCTTCCTGGCCCAAGTCTTTCTTGAAGGCGCTCTGGCCTGCAAATCAATTTCGCCCTAACCATGTCCTTCCCGGAGAGGTCCAGGCACAACTCTGGCAATCCTGCCGTTGCTCTCTGCTCGATCAGCCGCAGTCGCACCTCTCAGATTTCTTGGGTTGTCAAAGGCCGCGCTTTTCGGTAAGGCTGGAATTGGAGGCTCGTACGCATCACCTGGCAGCTTTCGACTGATTTCGACTGCTTATGGATTGCACAAACGGTTTCCGGGTCGAGCAGGCAGCTGTTGGTGCATTTAGGCTCTGGTGACTCTGGTGTAGGCATCCAGGATCGGGTTTGCCCACCAAACCCTCAACCCTAAACCTTCTCAATCAGGGTTCACTTTAAACCCTAAACCCTAAACCCTATACCCTATACCCTAAACCCTGACTCCTTGGAGTGCTTTTGGGAAATCCTACCCTCGGAATTAATGTGAAGGTGCTTGGCGACCTCAAAGCAGGGCCCCAATCTTGGGGAGTATCATCAGTTTGCATCTACTTCTGGAGGGCCTCGATCGTGGTTGAGCCAAGTGGACGGCGAAATGGCATCCAACACCTTCTGAACTGGGCCCAAGCGGAACGTTTGAGGGTTCTACCGCCTGAAGGGCCGGAAGTCTATTTCTGTTTTGATTTTGTTGCCTGCTTTGGGGTGTGTGTGTGTGTGTGTGTGTGTGTGTGTGTGTGTGTGTGTGTGTGTGTGTGTGTGTGTGTGTGTGTGTGTGTGTGTGTGTGTGTGTGTCTGTGTGTGTGTGTGTGTGTGTGTGTGTGTGTGTGTGTGTCTGTGTTTGCACGTGCACCGTAGCTCCTTGTCGCTATGGCATCTAGAATGGCTAGCTTCTCGCATGGCAAATCCTGCGGAGCACCCTTATGGCCCCGAAAACACCGCATTGTGCTTTGGCTCTTGCTCATTGTCACAATCCTGGGGTTTGCTGCCGGCATACCCCTTTTGGAACTGCTCCGAGCCAATGCTGGTCTCCCCGAATTGACTGTGTCCGTCGATGCGTCTGCCAAGATGCTGTGCCCAGTGAGTTTGGGGCGCCCACGGCGAGGTTGAGAGGATCACATCCTGACTTGGGGACAGAGAATCTGCATGTCATGCGCGAAGCGGCGCACTTGATCACTGTTACCTGTGTCGTGGGCTACAGGCTTACCTGACTGACCTTTCGGCCTGCTCACACTTATCTGCAGTCATGACACGCTACCGGATTGTCTGCTATTGAAGTGGTTGCAGCAGGATCCATCGTCAACTGGTGGGTGTCGTGCGCCTCTTGGGTTTGGTGGCTTCTGGGGGCTGGGACTCTGGGTCCTCATGCTCCGCGCAACAGTGGAGGTCGAACCATCCGACCAAGCCTGAAAGGCCGAGGGTCGCCACTAGCAGAGGGCCCTCAACCCCTTGAACTTGAAAGGCAAAGGGGCATCTTCAGGATGGATTACACGGAGCGCCATCTGCAGCTCACTCACTCCGGGGTTTCTGGGGGACTTCGGCCATGATGTCCATCGGGGGCCATGATGAAGTAGCTGCACGCTTAGACACAGCCCCTCGCCCTGGCCCCAAATCGGATCGCCTGCTGCGTTGTCTTCCAGCTCCAAACACATCTGCCGACTGGGGGCCTCGAAGAGATCCGAGGCGCTACCTGAGGGTTTAGGGTTTAGGGTTTAAGGTTCCGTGGGGAATAGCAAGACGAGGGGCACTTCTCACCTTTACGACTGGTGGGACCAACTTGAGCGACTCGGGGGCTTGGGAGCACGCTGGCACACCTGCTCCCGCCCCAAACTTCTACAAGCAGAATGGGTTAAGGGTTTATGGTAAGTTTAGGGTAAGTTTAATTTAGGGGCGAAAACCAAGAAGCCCTGCCCCGGTCGAAGAGCGACTTGCCCGAGCTGAACAGTCGATTCAGGCAGCCTCCCTCAAGACAGTGTGCTTATTGACGCCGGCCATGGCATGAAGCGGCTTCCAAGACATTGAAGGATATACGAGTTCAAAATGTTTCTCTACCGGTTTCGTTCTGACCTGGTTGCACCTCACCGTAGACCGACAGAAGATGCAAGCAGAACCCATGGGCCGTCTTTCCCAGCATTTCTCACAACGCGACCCAGCTGCAGGTGTTGAGATTGGCCTCGGGCCGCAAGAAGTCTCTGCAATTGCGATGACTGCTAGTTAAGCACATGTTTTTTCGATTGGTCAAAAAAGGGGTCACCAATGCCTCCTTCTCCACTTTCACACGTTCACGCCTTGCAAACTCCAAAGCTGTGTCGTGTGCTCGGCACTTCGGGACTTGAGAGCCCATAGCCTGGCCTAACCCGCAACAAACCCCCTATAACAAACTCCCAACACTCACAGTCACCTACCGCTCTCTCGAAAACCTTAGAATGCTTGCATCCCATGAAGCCCTTGGCATCTTGCCTCCAGGAGGAGGGTCGGAGAGCCGCGCAGAGCGTCTGCAGAGGAAGCCTCAGCTTTCGCTGCTTCTGTTGGGTTTCGGGTCTAGAAAATCTTGGGGGCGTTCATGCGAGATCGTGTTGTGGTTTGTTCCTGCTTCGTCACGCTTTGGGGGTGTAGGGTTTCCGCCTCTTTGATGCGAAAGAGCTTACAACGAGAACTTATCACGCTGGCCCAATATCATGCCCATGCCCTTGCATTGTTTACGAAGCAGAAAGCAGACCGGACCCACAGGTTTATGCGCTGCTTGCGCTGATACAGATGCATAGGCTAGAAGCCCGTGCAATCCTTTTGCGCGAGGTCTGGGCCCAGGGGAGCCTTTAGGGAAACCTCGGGAAAGCTGCCGCATTTTGGGTACAGGAAGGGTCGTACTTTCTGGAAAATGACGCAAACTCAGCCGGCATGGTGTGCCCCAGCGGTCGTCGCGCGCTCCTGCCCCCGACCCCTTGGGGGCTCATGCTTGCCCCTGAGCCAAGTCAGCCGGGACGGCTGAAAGAAAAACGGGACCTCAATGACTAAACCGTAAACCCTAAACCCTAAACCCCCAAGCATCGTTCACGAAGGATCGGGAGATCTGACATGCCATTCCAAGGAGCGATGTTAAGACCTGCAGACCCCTACGGGACACATGAGAAGCCCCCCCAAAGACACTGCAAAGCCTCCTTGTGCTAAGGCAATGAATAGTGCCACCGCTGGGAGCACCCAACTTCTGTATTTTACTCTGCAAATTTTCTTTGGGGCGCAACTGTTAAGCATGACCTGTCATATCAACAAGAGGAAAGGGTGCCCAATCACTAAGGGTACTCCAGAGCAGCACATGGGCTTCGCTTCGACTTTGGGCTGGGTCCCTGTGCCCAAAGCTCTGGAAGGAGAGGCGCTTCAGTGCTTTCTTTAGAGACGGGATCAATGGCCCTGGGCTTTTGCAAAATGCAGGGCTTGGCTTTGCAAGTTGGACCAAGGCTCCCGTCCCTAAAGCCCAAACCTGTTTAAGGACCAAGGCCCCAAACCCAAGAGAAGACAAGTGGCCAGTGGGCCACACCTCTGACCTCCAGGTTGCCGGCTTGCAAGGTTTCGTGCTCAGTTGCCCTGTGAAACATCCCGAAAAACAGATTCACATAAAAGCTTTCGTAAACCCAATAGGGGACCCTTACAATATCCGATGGTGAAGAGTGAGGTCTCAGGGCATCATGAACAAGCCTGTTCACCCTTACCACCTGCCCCAAACCCAAACTCCAACGCTTCCCTTCCCCCCCGCGCCTGCCCCAGCAGGGGCGTAGGCCGCCGGTTGTACCCAGATGCGCAGGAGTCCGGGAACCATGCGGGGCCTCGCGAGTGTGTGTGTGTGTGTGTGTGTGTCACGTGATTTGAAAATTTTAGGTACAATATTAGAAAGAGACCTACAACGGGGGCCCAGGCTTTGAGAATTATATCAAACAATCACAGATGACTTTTTTTTGCAATTTTCACTTGCAACCAGGTCTGACGCATCATGACGTGCTGTTCTTGACTCTTCCTGGGTCGGTGGAAGCGAGTTCGGAGAGGCACTGGCAATGCTAGAATAAGAATTCAGAGGGTGGCCCAGGACCTTTGTAACCTAAAAATAACAAGGATGCACGTTTTTGGTTTCAACGGGCTTATACCCCTGAACCTCTTCCCCCCTAGAAACGAAAAAAAGGGCCCGCTCCAGGTCCTGGTGCCTTATCTGGTAAGGGCCACCATACCCATGAGGAAGGGTCTTGTGGCCGCAAAACTGCAGGTCTGAGCCGGGGGGCAGGGGGGAGGATGAACAAATTGAAGCTTCAGCAAGTAGAAAGCCCACAGCTAAAGAAAGCAGCAGTCCGGACTTCAGAAGTGTTTTAAGGCGGAGGTTTCTTCACGAGTCTCTAGGCCACATGTGAAACACCGTCCAACTTAATCCACACCCCCCTGTCCGCAACCCTGAACAGCAAAGGACCCAAATCCCAAGCGGCTCGGCCTGCCCGTGTGCCCACTAAGTAGGCGCACTGTTAAGTGCACCAGATTTTGTACCCCATACTCGGGGGAAGTCCTCAAATCCGAAACTTGGGTCCTGACCTCGTGCCGTCAAGTGCACACCTTTTGCACACCCAACACCCCGCAGCCCTAAACACGTTACAGCTTCAAACCCTACCTCTAAAGGACTAAACCCCAAAACTCTGTCACCCCAAGCCCCGAACCATAAACCCTACATCCTCAAGCCCTAAACCCTAAACCCTGAAACCTTGAACCCTAAACCCGAAACCCTGAAGCCCTGAAGCCCTACACCCTAAACCCTAAGCCCTTTCTTGGCGGCGCCTTGGGCTGAAGGAGTCCCGGCAGCGCAGTAGGGGCAAGGCCATCCCCTCATTCAGGCCAAGGATGCCCAGCCATTCCTTCTGCAAACGGGGGGCGGGGCGGCTTTGTTTTATGGGAGGAGGCCTTTGGTTAGGGTTTAGGGTTTAGGGTTTAGGGTTTAGGGTATAGGGTATAGGGTATAGGGTTTAGGGTTTAGGGTTTAGGGTTTAGGCACTCGCTCCCTGAAGGCAGACTACGGAGCTGGGGTTTAGGGTTTTAAGGTTTCTCGTCAGCTCTTCTGGCAACTGAGCACAACCCAAATACGGGTCTTAGGGTTTAGGGATTAGGGCAAGGAACGGAAGCAGACACCGGGTCTCTCTCGGTATGGATTGGATTGCCCGATCAATCGCCATCAACATTCCAAAGCCAGTGTGCAGTCTTTGTGCCCCCCTGAACCCTAAACCCTAAACCCTAAACCCTGAACCCTGAACCCTGAACCCTGAACCAAGGAGCTGAAACGAGCAAGTCTGCCTTCCTGCCAGCGGCGCAGGGCAGGAGATGGAGATGCTTACGTGTAGTGGGCTTTCCTAAACCCTAAACCCTAAACCCTAAACCCTAAACCTTAAACCCTAAACCCTAAACCGTGTCTTCCTTGCGCAAGGCCATGCCTTGGGAGGAGTAACTTTCGGGCCTAGAGCCTGACCCTTCAAGAGCTGAAGTGTGGAGCATCTGGTGCATTCTTCCCTGGAGTAAAGTTGGAGGCGCATCCTTGAAAGGTGTCCCATCCGGGCAAAGCCTGGAAACGTGCCTGCTTGGAGGTGTATGTTCACTGTGCTGGCATTGCGTACGGCAACGGGAGAAGTGTGAAAGAGCTGGGGCCCATCCGCCCTCCCCGACTGGGTGTGGCAAGTCTAGATGAGCAGTGCTGTAGTTGACTCTTGCGTTTCTGAGTTTCGACAGGGGAGGTGCTGCTCAGACCCGGGGCTTGACTTGATACCTCTTGCAATCGGGAGTTCTAGGGCTCAGGGTCCTTGGCCACGTTGCACTTTGGCACTGGCACAGCTTCTCAATGAAGTCGCAATGAACAGCAACTCGACGTTGATCCTCCCGAAGTTGCCGTGGTTTTCGGCTTTGAGTCCAGGTTTGGAGTTTCAACTTCGGGAGCCTCAAGTGATGTTCATGACTGCTACGCCGAAACTCTGACAGCCGTCTGCCCAAGGTCCCCCTTCGGTGTTTGCCGCGGGCCCGGAGGCTCCAGCCGAGACAGTACCGGTTTAGGGTTTCGGGATGGCTGACCATATCGTGAGAATGTCGCGCCGATGCCCGTTACTGCATTTTGGGCTCCCGGATGCATCTGATACGGATGTCTTTCCTACGTTGGCATGCTTTGTGTCGGAATTTCCCACTGATGTAGTAGACGTTCGTATTTGCTGTTGATATTGACACGACCCATACCCTAAACCCGAAACCCTAAACCCCTTGACCGAAAAGTCCGCTTGGGGGGCGGGGTGAAGCAGTCCGAAGCAGTGAGGCCGCCTGCCCCCACCCCGCTTACCCATGTGTACATATTGGGATGTTCCCCCTTATACTAACAGTTCGTAATAGAGGGACTGTAGTACCCCCTATTACAGTCCCTTTTAAGGACTGTTAGCATAAGGGGGGAACATCCCAGTGTGCACACAATGATCCTTGCTTCCTGTCCTTCTGTCTTTCGTCCTGTCGGGTCGTTCTTTCATTCCCCCTTTCATTACGCCATTCGTTTTTTCTCTAGTTGCCGCTGTTTTCTGGCTTTGTCTCGTTCTTGCAAGCTACTCTTGTGGTAAATCGCCACCCCAAAACAGCAATGAACAAAACAATGAACACCAGGGGCCAAAACGGGGCCAGCACGCAAAAAGCAAGCGACAAGAAGGCAGCACACAAAGCGAAAAGCAAAAAGCCAAAGGGAACAAACAACGATACGAGACAGCACAACCTCGGACTCGAAATGCAAAAAGGGACGAGCAAGGAAAGGAAACAGCGAAGAGCACGAAGCCACATACAATGACAGGCAATAAGGAACAAGCAAACAAAGAAAACGCCAAACGAGAAGCAAGGAACAGTGAAAAGGTAAACGCGACAAGCAAAAGCAACAGGCAAAAAACGCAGAACAAGGCAAAACAAAAAGATCAAAGCAACAAGCCAAATAAAATCAAAGGCTGTAGAACACGAGCAACGAAAATAGAGAGAACCATGAGAACGGCAAGGCAAGATAGAGCTGAGGCACAGGAACACAGAAACAAAGAAGAACCAATACCTAAAACAACATAAGGTTTAGGGTTTACAGTTTAGGGTTTAGGGTTTTCCCTATGCTACTCTACGAAGGCTTATCCCAAGAACCCCCCGGCAGCATCGACGCTCCTCCTCCTTGGGCAGGGCGCCCGCCAGGACTTTGGGGATAAGCTTGCAGAGCTCTGGGAGGGCCTGTGTGACGCTGAAAATAGCCAGAACACTAATAGGAAATGTTGCAATGAAACGTATATACTAGAATATCAGTATGTATATATATATATACATATTATATATATATATAAAATACAAAATAATACCAATACGATTAATGTGTGTATATCTATATGTGTGTGTGCATGTGACAACAATGTAGATGAGAGCTTGGGGTTCAGGCATGACTTGGAGGTCCCTGGTTTTCGAGTCACGTCTGCTGGCGCATAACCCCAGGACTGCAGCCCCTGCTGTAAACCCCCAACTAATAGGATCCCCTTATAAAGGGGACCCCATTAAGGTACCACTATTCTCGGAAACCGCCGCAGGTGTGTGCGTGGCTTGCAATCTAAAACTGTGAAGAGAAACACACAAATGGTGGATCATCTCATGGTACGTTGCGATGCCACAGAAGCAGCCCACGTTGGCCTCCACCGCATGCACTTGCGCGGCTCCCCCTGCAAGTGCTAGGCTCGGATCGGTTGGGCAGCTGTCGAGATGCAGGGGTCCTTTTGTTTGTGGGGATGGTCTTGCACTCGATTTCTTACGCCCCGAAATCGCTCTTTTCGTCTTTCCTTGAGTTGCCCTCAGGATTGACTTCTGTCGCTTGTAGCTCAGCACTCGCCAAAAGCAACCCTCGAGTTGCTCCCATGCAGCCTAAGCGTCCAGGGAGGTCATGGCTTTTCAGGCAAGCTTCTACCAACCCTGAACCCTAAACCCAGGGGGCCATCCAGTGTAAACCACAGCCTGCAAAGCTCACAATCATGGTCAACCCAGCCTGTCCACAAAAAACAGTACTATCTGACCATCGGTGTCATCACTTGAACCTATCTTTCTCCACATGTGCTTTCGACATCCCTGTACATTCCCATCTGGAGGATTCCTGAAATGTCTCGCGCTGTCTTCGAGGGCCTCTGACTGCCAGGGCGGAAAGGATGCCAGTGCCTGCGCCCACGTCGATGACGACCTGCCAGCATGTCTCCAAAATGAGCATCTCTGCAACATACTACGGGGGCTTCTGCTTCATGCCAATGCTGGAGGCGCGGCTTGAGGGCTCCATCTGGCTGCTCGTACACATCATGGAAACCCTAAGCCAACCTAAACCCTAAACCCTAAACCCTAAGCCCTAAACCCTAGACCCCAAGGGCCCCCCTATGAACTGATTCTTCGCCTTGCCCCGCAGCTCGCTGACGTGCTTTGCCAGGCACTGGTCATAGAATTGGTGTCGCCGGCTGTCCCGCAGCATAGATAAGTGCATCTCCTGGGCTTGGGGTTTAGGGTTTAGGGTTTAGGGTTTTTTTTTCACTACTGCACAGCTGGGGCGAGTCCACATCGCAGGGCGATTACGAGGTTTAGGGTTTAGGGTTTAGGGGAGACGAGGCGGCTGGGCGCTGACTGGAGCAAGGGGGGGGGGGGGGGGGGGCAGATGCAGATCCACAGGTCTTTTTCCCATGTTAGCCCCCCCAAACCCTAAACCCTAAACCCTAAACTCTAACCACCCGAAACCCTACCTACCCTAAGCCCTAATTACCCTAAACCCTAACTTCCCCACACCCTAACTTCCCTAAACCCCCATAACTTCCCTAACCCTAAACCCTAATCCCCGACATCCTGCGAGAAACCGCTTGAAATTTCAGCACAGGCTCAGGGTCGTAGACGGCCCGCAAGTCATGCAGCGAGACGTCCCACAAAGCATCACATCCATCGGACATGTGTCCACGTTTGAATGCAACTTCTGAGAAGGGTTTGGGGTTTAGGGTTTAGGGGGGTAGGACTACTACGTAGGTTTCAGAGGTGCGATGCCGGTGAGTGCCCTTCATGGGCTAGGCCTGGGTTTTTTTCGGGTCAGGCGCAAGGGTTGCAGTAAAACGAGTTGCGCAGCCTCACCCAAAGCTTGCCGGTGACGGTTTGAAGGACACCCAGCCACATCGAACAAATATGGTGTTACGGCATGTACATGCCTGCGGCATGACCAGTCTGTGAAGAATATTCTCATAAACTGCCTTGTAGATCCTTGCAGCATCTCGGCTTTGCTATGAAGTGTGCAAGACCGCCGTGGAAAAATCACGGCCTAACCCCAGCGACCACAACTGCTGTCCGTGATTTCTCCGTCATCCTTGCGAATTCTGCCCCCGTGTTTCTGTGCGCTCTGCACCTACCCTGCCTGCCAACTTTCAGCAGTGGACATGCGATGCAACGCCCTCACTTGATGCCCGCGCAAGTGGCTGCAAATTTGGCAAGGTGGTACTTAGCTCGGAAGCAGTATGGATTGGGCCGAAGATTTTGGGCAGAAGCAACGTCTATATCTTGTTCGGTAGGCCTCCTGCTTGGGTTGGCTTACGTGGTGATTTCCTGGCACAGGCACAGCCCACTACATGCGCTCCGCAGGCCCCAGACATGGGTATCATGTGAAAAGTAGATACTAGTGATCAGGGAATTCCACTTGTCAAGCGGCATCGAAGATGTGGGCGCAGCTCAAAACTTCTGTTGTGAGACATGCGCGTCGGGTCGCTCCTTTGAAGCGTCTCCTGTGTGATATCCCGAGCTGGTGGAAGAGTTGCCAAGCATGGTTCCTTCAGATGCTCGCGTGGCTTGCTATTCGGATTGCCGCATGCTCTATATACGATCTCCAAGAATGCCTCGCCTTGCAAAGCCAAAGCCCAGGCCCTACTCACACACACACACATGTCCAGATGCTGCCGAGTGCTTGTTCGGATAGAACCGTAACCGCCCAGTGGATCTCCGACTCAAACCGTACGGTAGGATATCACTGGATATCACTGGGTCACTCTGCTGAATCAGGCACTTCCTCAGGTTGCAGGCCAGCCCCAACTCCTACAGCCGACCGCCATCCTAAGCCCCCTTAACGGGACCCGAGCTTCAGCTTAGACCCAGTAGGTGCATGAGTTGCAGTGGCGCAGCTTTTCAACAACTTGCACTGCCCAGTCCCTCAAGGCTTGCTTCTTTTGAGGGTATACATGGGTCTACCCTTAGGGCCGACATACTCCAAAAAACCACGGAACCCTATGAACCCTCAAGAAGCCCACCTCCGGAATCCTGGGCGTTCCCCAAACTTTCTGCTACCGAGCTTCCCAGGCTGGCAAGGTTCGCATCAAGGCCCAGCATCCTCGAACACAGGGATTTAGGGTTTAGGGTTTAAGGTTAAATGGGTCCAAGAAGCAGCAGGGTAAAGGTATTTTTGAATTGGGATTACGCCGATGACGTGCTTGCTCGACTAGCTTCAAGGGATGTGAAGGGCGGCCGGGAGCTGTTGACCAAGCTTCGGCAATTGTTGTCATGGTGATGGAACCCGTGGGCCCTAGGCCCTCTTGGGGTTCTGGAACAAGGGAAACTAGTTCTTCATGGGCTATCGGCTGAGCCCCTCACTTTGATTGGAGCATCACGCCGAAACATCTTCGGGGCTTGTCGTGCTTGCCCTGAACCCTAAACCCTAAACCCTAAACCCTAAACCTTAAACCCTAAACCCTAAACCCTAAACCCTACACCCTAACCCTAAACCCTAAACCCTAAACCCTAAACCCTCAACCCTAAACCCTAAACTGCCAAGCAGCGCGGAGAGCCGCCCAGCCGTGGCGTCGACCTCTCCGCAAGTCGTCAAAAAGGTGAAACTCGACTTGGAGGTTCATGGAGAATTATAACTGGGGTTATAAGTACTCTAATCCCTATTAAGGACTGTTAGTATAAGGAGGTGCACCCCAAGCTATAAGTACTTCTGACCTTCTTGAAAGTACTTCTAACCCTACTTCTAACTACCCATGAACCTGACACTTTGGCCTCACTCTGCGAAAAGGGGACAAGCTCTTGGATGCTCTTTGCTGCATGCTTCCCCCTGAACCAAGCATGAGGTTTCAGTCCCGGTTTGAGCCGGTGGTACCTCTCACCGGGCTCAAAAAATGAAACTCTACACCCTAAACCCCTAACCCCTAACCCCTGGCCCTCAACCCTAAACCCTAAACCCTAAACCCTGCCTTGCCCTCCTCCTCCGCAGCGCGGAGCAGCGCCTCCTCGCGCCGCTCTCGCTCCAGGAGCTCCTCGCGGCGCTGGGCGACCTCAGGTCGAGGGATCTAGTGAGGTTTGGGGGGGTAGGGTTTAGGGTTTAGGGTTTAGGGTTTGGGGTTTAGGGTTTAGGGTTTAGGGTTTGGGGTTTAGGGTTTGGGGTTTAGGGTTTGGGGTTTAGGGTTGAGGGTTCAGGGTTTAGGGTTTATAGTTTATAGGGTTTAGGGGTTCGGGGTTAGGGTTTGGGATTTGGAGTTTGGGGTTTAGGGGTTTAGGGTTGAGGGCTTCGGGGTTGAGGATGTGGGAGAGTTCTGGGCTTGAGGGATCGAAACTCTCAAAGATGCAATGCCGAGTCCTGCGCAGGCTTTGCATTGCAAGGGTCATGAGGATTCAGTTTGCGCTCCGGTCGTTCACTCGCCTGGCCTCCTGGGCGGCGGCCAGCTTCTCACGCTGCTGACGGCTTGCCTCTTGCCTGTTGGCGAAAGTGCAAGGCAAGTTTAACCCTCAAGCAATGTATGTGTGGGAGCACTGGTACACCCTGGCTGGCTGGCTTGCTAACAAAGCCGCGCATGAATCCAGAACAAGGTACAGGCGTTGTCACCAGACTTTACAGCGGCTTCAGCTTGCCGTAGCGACTCGTTTTTGAGAGTTTTGCTGGGCCCTGACACCTCCAAAAAACTGTGAAGATGGGGTGCTAAGGGAACTTTTGCCAGTGGACCCACAACCGATGTAAGTGTCGGGAGGATCTTCTTTCAAAAAAATCTACCAGGGACGGTTTGGGGTTTGGGACCTCTTCTTATCAGCCTAAACCCTAAACCCTAAACCTTCAACCTCTTGCAAGCTTGGCAGAAGTGGCCTCTGCTCTGCCTCGGCTTTCCGCTGGTTCCGGGTGGCCTCGGTAGGCAAGCAGCAGACCTTTGCGTCACTAGCCTCACGCAGCAAAGCCCGAACCACACGGACAACCTCCCGCCCCCCCCCCCCCCCCCCGCCTCCCCCCCCGCCCCCCCCAACAGAAACTGGCAAAGCCGTTTTGCTGCTAAACTTCCAACACCGCGGATTCGACCCTAACCACCAAACCCGAAGGCCCCGAAAGCCTCTCAAGCCCCAGATTCCGAAGAACCCGAAAGCCCAAAGAGCCTCGAACGCCCCAAGCCACACCCTACTTGGAGCATACTGGGTAGATATAAGTAGGGTTATAAGTATGGTAACTATACTTCTAACCTTGTTTAGGGTACGCATACCCCGAAACACGAAACCCTTGACCGCTCTGCATGTCAGCTGGCTCTGAAACGTGGCAGACCTCATACGTCCACTACGCCCACAAGCCTACGAGCATACTCGACAAACCCTCAACCCTAAACCCTAAACCCTAAAACCCTAAACCAAAAAAAACCCTGAAACCCTAAAACCCTAAACCCCTAAACCAAAAAACCCTAAACCCTAAACCCTTGAACCTCCAAGTATCCCCAGATGCCCTGGTGGCCTGCGCCGCTGCCTCGCAGCGGGCGGCGTGGCCGCGGAATTCGGCCGCGGCCTCCGGAGACACTCTGCGGACTCCGGGTTGGTGATTAGGGTTTAGGGTTTAGGGTTTAGGGTTCAGGGTTTAGGGTTTAGGTTGCAAGGGGGGGGGGCGGTGATGGGGAGAGGGGGGCGAGGGGGGGTGAGGGGGGGGGGCGAGTTTTTGCCTTTCTTTTTAGGGTGTTTGGGCTTTGATTGGGCTCCCGGGCTTTTGGCATTTAGGGTGGGTGCATCGTGTTGATCATCAGAAGCCTCGGCTTCACCCAGAATGTCGCAGGCTGCGGCACAGCGGCTAAAGGCCTGGGGCTTGACTTATGGCTTTAGGGTAACTTGGGCTCGACTCATTCGGATTCCATGGCCCTCCTGTCCGTGCTGCTCTCGTATCTCTTGTAACCCAGACACCGGGTCTCATCTGGGCTCCAGAGACTGGAAATGTGTTAAACTTTAAGCTGCTTCAGGGTTTAGTAGAAAAGGGTGGAATCAAACCACAGGGTGCCGTCATGCTGAGCCTTGACGTTGGTGCTGTCCTTCGAGATGGCCTGGTTTCAAGCATCTCACAGCGCTTCGATGCATCGCCCCAAGCCACACAAGTCTGACATGCCTATTGGAAGACCCGGAGCACGCGCATCCAAGCCGTACGGACCATGAACTATGCCCCATTATGCCTGAACCCTAAACCCTAAACCCACTTAGACTTGGGCCCTCAGTTTTGCATCAATGCGGACTGCGGCAGTGCAGCAGTTGGGATTGTCTCTTCAGCCCATGTAAGAGGAATCGTGGGGCGTCACGGCTTCACTCTAAAACGATGTGGCTCGGCACATGCACTTTACACTGGCCAGGTATAAGAACCGTCGAGTTCCACATAAGAAAAGGCTTTACATTGACTGATGCAGGGGCCGTGATGGTCAACCTCTGCAGTCCCTCCCAGGCCTTAAACTTTACGCAATTCTATTCGTATACATCTTTTAAATATTACATCATTTTATGATCATACCAGCATATTCTTATGCTATTCTGCTGCGTATTATACTGCTGAGACATATTCTTATTAGTATTCTTCTCATTCTTAATACTAGTAAGTAGCATATTATGACACACCCTAAGCCCTAAACCCTAAACCCCAAACCCTAAACCCTCAACCCTAAACCCTTGCTCCAAGGAGGCCCATGGCCTCCCGCGCCCGGCGCAAGGCCTCGGCGGCCGCCGCCCTGGAGGCATCCCCCGAGGCCTCCGGGGGGTTTAGGGTGTAGGGTTTAGGGTCTCCCTTTTTTTGGGGGGTTCTTCCCTGTGGGGTTTAGGGTTTCGACTCTCACACTAGCACACGCGCAGGCAAGGCTCCGGTAGAATCCACAGGCTGAGGCTAGGAGGGTTTAGGGTTCAGGGTTTTGGGTTTGGGGTTTAGATTGTGATTCCCAAGAACTCAACCCAGGAATGCAGCGACTGCAAGAGAGCTATGTTTCGGCTTCATGTGCCACAAGGGGGGCAAAAAAGGGAACCCCCACTCCGACAACATTCATGAACAAGGGTGCGCTCGGTGATCCTTGTAGTTGCCCTACACCCTAAACCCTAAACCCTAAAGCCTAAACCCTAAACCCAGAGCACTAAGAAGGGCTCAGACATGCCCATAAGTCAGACCCCCCTGCCCTACACGCGCACACGAAGGGTCAGAACTGCTCGGTAATTCAGGAAGAATGTTCACAATGCACTAGAGTCAGACCTGGGTCCAAAGGTTGCGATTGCCTACATGGCACCAGTCATGAGTCGAGTCACGAGTCACGAGGTCGGAAATAGGAGTCCTACATCTTGACTTCCAGCTGTTTTCTAGCTTCGCTTCTCCTGTGAAACAAGCTCCACAGGCCTCGCCGGCAAGCTTCAACAACGCCTCCGCAAAGCTTTTTGGGGATGGATTCAGCAGGATTTTTGTACCTTCAGAGGTGGACTTGGCAAGATCTAGCCGAGAGTACTTCTGAGTTGAGTCTTTGGGTGGCGGAAGAGCTTAGCCGCTTCGGAACCGTGACATTTTGCTCAAACATCGCAGGCATGGCGAGCCCCGGCTATCTTCATGTTTGGGCCGAAGGAAGGCAGCCACCAATCACCAAAAAAAGAGGCTGAAGGGTATCACTGGGCTATCAAGTAGCTAAGCAGCCGACACTGCTCTGAGCTACACTGGGGCCAGCCCATGGGCTGAGATCTCACGCCACGGACAGAGAGGCCGGCCTGAGGGCCCATGGAGTGTGAACCTGGTTAAGCATGCACACAAACTGGAGCTTTTGAAGTCACCACTGTGAAATTTCCACACTCCGAAGCCCCAACCCTGAACCCAAGCCCTAAACCCTCGTGCGTGGTCTTCGAGCTTTGGGCCTGCGCGGCGTTGCTTTGGGCGATGGCGGCGTCCTGATCGCTGCAAGGCTCCAGCAAGGCGGCATCATAGGCCCGCAGAGCCTTCGGCTTTTTCCCCAACCCACCAAAGTTTTTGGGATGTTTGGCTTAGGGCCAAGGATTGAGAGTTGAGGGGTTGAGACTTTAGGGTCCAAGCTCGTACTTCTTCATGTCTGGCAAGCTGTGGTTGTGGGTTTAGTTCTTGCTTTTTTGCGCTTGGACTGTGCCTGTGGGTGGGCATGATGCCTGGGTTGGGCTATGGAAGGGGCGGCCTTGGATGGTGGGTGGATCTTAGCCTGCCAGAGTACATCTTCCCCGGAACCAGCGTCTTGCTACCGGCAATGGCTCCATTTATCTAACACTTATGCCGCTGCCGACCGAGGCCTTCAAGTGCTCACCAGCTTTGAAGAGCGTGTTGCCTTCCTCCTGCATGGAGTGCACGGCATGCTTGTTCAATGAAGGAGGCAGCTCCCTGACCACGAGAGCCTGTCTTACCAGCAGTCCGTGGATCAAGAGATGACATTCACCGCAGCCCGAGGAGGAGTCAGGAGTCCTGCTCGCCCAGTTTCTTCCTAAATTCGAGCTAGGAAAACGCAGCCATGTGCAGTCCTGAAGGGTTTAGGGGGGTTTAGGGTTTAAGGGGTTTAAGGGGTTTAGGGCTTGGGCCAGGCCAGCTTCTTTCAGAGGTCCACCGTGCCCAAAGCCCCGAGGTTTGAAGTCTAAGGCTGTCCTTCTTCTGGAGAAAAGCTTCCGACGTGGCTGCCTTGCTTCTGGAGGCATCCTTCGTGAAGACGGGCACCTTGCTACAGGTCTTTTTGGGCTTCGTTAGCGGATAGTCGAGGCTTTCCGATGAGTTGCTACTGCTGAGGTTTAGGATAGAGTCGGATAGAGTGGAGGAGCTTCAGGGCTTCGGTGGGTTTTAAGCGATCCATCCATTCGTGACATCAACGACTATCGAGCGCCAGAACCTTATGTTGCAAGCAGCCCGGCACTTGCGCGGAGTGACACGCTTCCATTCCATCTCACAACCGACGACAAAACAATGGTGTTTTTTTTGGTCGAATAAGCTGCTTGTGAGGGACCCGAGATCCCAAGAAGGAAAAACCGAGTACGTACCACTGATCCTACTTTACTGATCACGTCTGCTTGCGGCTGCAGTGGCCGGCTGACCCTTTTCTGCAGCTGCAAGGATGGCGTCCACTTCGCCTGGTCCATGGGTTTTTGTCTCCAACATGCTCTGTTTGGAGTCATGGGAAGTGTACTTTTAGTCTCAGGCCTCAGGTGTGTGGGGGAGTCTTTGGGCTGCAGTTGCTGCACCCCATTGGCATCGACATGAACGAGCAGGAAACATCTTGCGTGGTCTTGAATCCAGGTGGGGTCGCGTAGCCCAGCGAGGGGCGAGCTACCTGTTGAAGGATATGGGGCTCTAGTCGTGCTCCCTCACCAAACGCTCTAAACCTGTTGGCGCCTTGATCAACGGGTACTGAGAACTCACCGGGCGAATGCAATGGGGGTCCGCCGGGTGCGTACGGAAGCCACTGCCACACCATTCCTGCAAGGTCGCTTTCCTTAATTACCCTCGGTGTGGGGTTGTTAGATTTTCAGCTGTTCTCCCACATAGCCTTCCCCCCTGAAAAAAAAAAAAAAACTACAGAGACGCAGAGATCTCTGGCTTGATTGCCTACTCCTTAGAAAATTGAGCGGGGATGATTACCGGCTATTACAAAGTTTCAAAGCCCTCTTCCTCCCCCCCCGGCCCGGCACAAACTGAATGCCCGTGCATGGATTGTCAACAGCCTTGGCAGTCGAGGGTTAAGGAGCCTATCTCCCAGACCGAAACTGCTTTATGCGCCGCGGTAATTAGAATTACGAGCGATTCACCCCCCCCCCCCCCCCAAACGCCCTTCGGCCCCCGCCTCCCAGCCCCACCCCTCCAGATTTTATGTCAATTGCAACTCCGGGCCAACGCCTCGAGCTCCGAAGCACGAAGAGCCCAACACTCAGGAGGGCAGTTCTTGCGTTAGAGGTGCCCCTCATGGAATGCCAGAGACTGCTTGGTAAAGAGGCCCTGTAACGGTTGTCCTAACTTAGGACGACGCCCAGGTCATTGGTAAGCCGTCCTTCGCTGGCTGGTGCTTGCAGAGGATGTCTCTCGCCTTCGCGCTGCCGATCCTCTCAGGCAGTGGGCGAGTCTGTCTGGGTGTATGATGGTGTATGTAGGGTTTTTGGTTCGGGATAAAGTTACGATCTTCGTCCCTGTGATTCGATGACAGAAGAAGGGGGGCTTCTATTTCAAGGCCCTGGGCCCTGGGTCCGGCGCAAACACAACCTAAGACTTCGAGGGGCGTCACGCGCTTTATCCGAGACCTACGTTCATGCATCGCAATAGCACGTTCACCTTTGCAGTAGGGTTACTTGTACGTCGTGATTCGTAGACTAGCCTTGATATTCCCAAAGCTTGATGTCGGGATTTCTACTTCGGCTGTGCCATTTGAAAGGAGCGGGTTTCGCATCATTTCCTGCCAGGGCCTTGTCCAACCTGGCATGAGAGGCAAGGGACTTAATGCACCTTCCTGCTCTGTAGCACGAAAATAAAAGTACAAGGATGCAAATAATATCACAAACAATATGAAAACAATGCTTGGGACATGATCTTAGGAAAAATGTAGCCTTGGCCCAGTGAACTCCTGGGCTGCAAGGTCTGGGAATTGAGCCAAGCAGTTGCCAAGTTTTTGGGGTCCAAGATTTCCTAGGATGAAAAGCTCGCTGAGGGACTTCGGTGAGTGCCATCGTGGGCTTGAAGGGCTTTGTTTGAATACCATGGCCTCTTCAAAGCATCGTGCATCTTGAGGGTTGAACCAACATGGCCCAACCAAGGTTGAATACCGATGACGTGTTCTTTGGGGGAGGGGGCGGTGGGGGGCGGGAGGGGGCAGTCCTTCATCTTCATCAAGCGCATCCTGCAGCAATTCCCCCCCCCCCCCCCTCAATTTTCAGTACTTTGCTGGTGCAAAGTCGCTTGAGTCTATCTGTATAAGTCTATCTGAATCCCTTTTGTTCTACTGTCGTCGCCTTGAGGTTCGCGGAACCAGGCGTGCAGAGGCAAGTTCTTATGCATCAAGGGCGGCACAACAAAACATCCTTCCAAGCCCTTATAGGCCTGAGATGCTCCCCGCAAACAAACAATCCCCTAGCAGATGTTGAGCTGACGTCTGAGGATTGAAGATATGTTTCCTGACACTGACACCCCGAAGCTTGCACCCTTGGCCAAGAGTCGGGGTTGTGGAGAGGAGTTGCTTCGGCTCCCTCCCTGCCAGCTGTAGGTGCAGCGTGTCACCTTGACCATGAGAGCAAAAAGCACATGGAGGTTCCGGGTACAATCCCAGTCACGATTAAAACCCCTAGATGCATAGACGTCTGAACATGGCTGCTGTATACGTGTATGTATATGTATACGTATATATATTTCTATATATGATCCCGGTTCTCGGTTCGCCCCCCCCCCCCCCCCCCCCCCCCATGGTACCCACCCACCCAACCCCCTAAAACCTAAACCCTAAACCTCAACCCTAAACCCAAAACCTAAAAACCCTAAAACCCTAAACCCTAAAACCAACCACAACCACACCACAGGGGGGGGGGGGGGGCGGGAACCCTAACTCTAAACCCAAAAAACCCTAAACCCTAACCCCTAAAACCAACCCACAACCACACCACAGGGTAGGGGGGGGACCATTGGGGGGGGGGAGGGGGGGCGGGGCAGGCCGCACCCGCATCATATATATGCTACCCCGGGGGGGGGGGGGTACCATGCATATATATATATATATATATAAATCTTTATACAGAGACATACAATACCTTTTCTCTTTTCTTTCGTGGGGGCTCTGGGGGTCTCCCGGAGACCCCCTTTGCGCAGTGCCCTGTTTGGGGTCTCAGTGAAACCCTGCAATGGGAAACATGGACTGTTGCATCTCGACCAACCTCCTCCTAGAAGCCCCTCAGCTCACCAGCTGGTTGCAAGCAGTCCTGTCCCTTGCACTTCGGAAGTGCTCTACTTGCTACGCCGCTGTGATGCAAGGTAACCCTAAACCCTAAACCCTAAACCCCATTTTGCATGCACCTCTCCAACTACGTGTACGCCCTCGCCCGAGCTGAGCTGCATCACTTGCCAGCTGTGGGGATGTTTGGGGTGGGGTCAGCACCTACTTGGAGGTTCATGGGCACGTTTACGTGGGGTTATAAGTACCCCTACCAGTACCCTACGGTTAACTTTTAACCCTAGTAACAGCTGATAAATTGACTGCACTCATTCCTGGCCCTCGAGGCTCTGGTTCCCGGGGAGGTCAGAGGTCAGCGCCGTCATCCAGTCCCTGGTGTCCCCTTCTTGCCACGATCTGCTGCCAGGAGGCTCAAGAACTGAGGCATGAAGTCCAGAACCTCGGCAGTCCCTTCAAATCGTTTCTGGAGGTGCCTTGAGAGCAGGCTGCGATCCGCTTGCAGCAGTGCCTCTCGCAGAGCCACTGCATGGTTGCGGTCGCCGAGTTGGTAGGCACAGACCATCTCCACAACGGCACACGAGGCCGACCAACACTCAGGTGGAACGGATGCTGCAGGATCAAGCTGAGGCAGCTCAGCTGGGAGGGAGGGAACCTGTGCCTCATCGCCGGCGGAGAAGCGCAAAGCCCAGGCAGCCAGGAATGCCTCACGGTGCCTTCGCTGCTGAAGGAGAAGCTCCGCCTCCATGAGCAGCCCCCTCTGCAGGGAGTCGGCTCCTAGCACGGCGGCTTTCGGCGACAAGATGCGCCGGCGGAGGAGCTGCCAAGCCTCCAGGTGCAACACGTCGAAAGGCAAGCTCACCGACTCGTCCTCCATGTCGGGCTCCTCCACGCCTAGGTCATACCCGAGATGGTAGCCCAGGTCGTCCCCGAAATCCAGCCCGTCCTGAAAGAAGCGAGTTCGGCGAGGGTCGGCTTCATGCGCCTCAGGAGCCTCGGCCTTCAAGAGCTCCAGCAGTTGTTGCCAGTCACCTTGATCGAGGGAACCTTCGTCTTCCTCCTCGCCACAGCCGTCAAACTTGGAATAGTCGATGGGCATTTGCGGTGGAGAGCGTTGGTCCATGGGGGGGAGCTACAGGTGTCCTACATTTCACAGTTGTCCTTTCTTGGAGCTACAGTATGCTTCAATATGTTGCTGCAGGCTGCAAATCATCGGCGACGTACAATGGCACTGCGAGTTCTGTGAGTTCTTCTTGACGAACCGTTTTCTTTGCATCTTGGGTCTTGGGCCAGGTTTCAAGCCAAGCAGTCTAAACCTGAAGCCCCTTATCTAAACAAGCTCTCCAATAGTTGCACCCACAGAAAGATCGGGGGCCCGGCCCATGAAGCAAAGGCCCAGGGCGTTCTTCGAAGTGCTGGCCAGGACACACCTCCGTATGCTGCGGCTGCTCAAGTCTGATGCCCGAAGTTCTTTGACGCTTTGGCACACAATGCCATGCTAAGCTCCTGTTACCATATGTCAGGGGCATGAGCTTTGCTCATCGGCTTGGATCGGCATGGTGCAGGTTCACGTGCGCAATGGGAGTGTAGCTTAGTGGCTTGGTGTGGCTGTTGATCAGAAGGTGGCCTGGCCCTCTCATTGGCATGATATTTTGAAACCATCGGATGCTTCGGAATCAGTCAGGCACCCTGCGCAGTCGCCAGTTGGGAAACCTCCGAAGACAATGTCGGCCTCCCACCCCCCCTGGACGGGGGAAGATTCAGGATGCAACCGAGGCGCGAGTGCGTCGCGAAAGAGACGACGTGACCTCCTTGCGGAAGACTGAGGGTCGATCAGGGCTTGAAGAACCCTGAACAGATTCATGAAGGTGTTGTTGACTTAAAAAAACGTCCGGGGGGGAAGCTTCGGCCCCACACATAGTAGGGCTGCTCGTTTGGGTCATGGACATGGAGTTCCGACCTCAGCTGAAAGCGAAGCGCTGACCACGTTTTCCGCTCTCGTCGGCTTGAGAGAGCAGGGCCTGAAGAGGGCCCCTTAGCGCGGAAGCACGTGTGCATGCAATGCAGCACCGCTCTGGCTTCTCTTTCGAACTTCACACTTCTGCTCGCATAAACAGAACGACTGCCAAGTGCAGCTCGTACTCTGTACACCTTGGGACGAAATTCAGGGTCCCTACAAGCAGAAGGCTTGTACAGAAGGGTTTCTGCGTCCTCGGCCCCTCACACCCTCGTTCACAGGACTTGCAGAGACACGGTGTTCACTGTGAAACATCTGCTTCCGGCCTCTCCCTCGAATCGCTGAGCTTCCCGCAAGGAAGCTCTATAATTCTCTAAAAGTGTGGAAGAGTTGCAGCTATTGTTTCTTTCGGACTTCTCAACTTCGGGAAGCGACAGCCGCCGACTGGGCCCGCAGCTCATTACCTCCGTCCTCAACACATGTCTTGAGATGAGCGACTTGTGACGTATGCCCCATGTTGCCCATAGACAATCGGGCCTGCTCTTTAGAGTTTCATGTGCCGGCCATCAGTAGGCCACGGCAAACTGCTGGCCGGGCGCCACTCCGAGTGGTACTGTGACCTGACAGTATCGAAGCAACCCAAGCGCAATGTGCACGCCCATGGCGAACACACAAACAAGCACACAAACATCTTCATCTGGAAGGAAAGTGCCTGGAAGTCAAAGCCATCTGGGCTGGTAACCTGCAGCGTTTCCCCCGCGGATGCCTGGCAGGTGGCTTTAAGGTGCCCAGGTCGCCAGAAGCTTTTACTATATTGCGCTGGGTGCAACCACTGATTTCACTGCTGAGCTGCTGCTGCAAGAGGCATGTCTGCGACACGGAAACAAGTTTCTGGTCGAATTCTCCAGGCTCGTTTCGGGCAGCTGCTAAACAAAGCTTTTTCGCACAAACTCAAGTGTGCAGCCTCCACGCTGCTTCTCTTGTGAAACCAAATGTACGGTCATGCCTCTAACCACACAAATGTCTTGAAATACCACGCCTTTGCTGGCTTTGCCCACTTGCCGAATTGCCACTATATGCGAGCATGGGGCATTCGGCGGGCACTGCACCATCATTTGGCGGGCAGCGTTGGCCTGCTGGGGTTAGTCTCTGGCTATGAAGGTGATGCAAGTTCATATTCACGGAAGTGCAACTATTTTGGGGTTGGTTGCAATTGCTGCAAACCCCTGAATGGAATCCGGTGTTGTGATGGTGAGTGACTGCGGGGTCTGAGTTCTCCGTAGAGCGCTTTCGCGACATCAATGCCCCAGAATGTGGGTAAGCCCATGATGGTGTTCGCTCGACCTTCTGCTCCAAATGCTTAGGGCGCATAGAAATCTGAAAAACAGCAGCACCAGCCCTGCGAGCTTTTCGTGCTTCCTCTGCCAATATTCTTTGCACGGTGTGAACTCGCGCCAGCAGTCCGTGGCAAGCCTGAGAAAAATCATGTTGGCACAAACACAAGCTGAGGCGACCCAAGAAAGCCGGCCAAACCAGCTTGTGTGCCGAGGGGCAAAGTGTGGCAGCTCGCCAAACTCGTTGCCCATGATGTAGGTGCGGTAGTACCTTGCAGACGTCAATGAATGGGTGGAAGGAGCAGGATACGACATATGGTGCACGATGTCTAGCAAACATGCTCGATGCTCTCTACATCTCTTTGCCGTTCATCTCGTGGCCGCGCTGTCTCAGCATCTCACTCTGTCAGTCGCCCTTGCTGCAGCTTCTCCAAACCCAGAACTAGTTCCAACTCGACTTGACTCCCTGCATGTTCACACCCTGGCTGGAATCCCGGAAGGTCACTTTCTCAGGTCTTCTTCCTGGCCGCGTTGGCAGAGGGCGCGGTGGGCCAGGTGAGCCTAAGACGCCGTAGGGAGGATGTTTTCTGGAGGTTGAGGAGGTAGGTTCGGATTTCAAGCGACTTTCTGCGCCCGTGCCAAAGGAATGTGTGCCAGCTCGGGGCACGCAGATTCCGAAGATTTGCATGCACTAGGCTGTGGTTGTGGACTTGGATCTAGGCTACAAAAGGCTCTTGTGTCAGGGCTCGAGCAAGTCGACAGTGCAAAAGCATCAAACGAAGTGACTTGTCACAATGCAGCGGCACAGCATGGATTTTGCCGTCACGGTCTGCAACTTCCTTTGGGCCGGCATGCAAGCGGGCTCAAAGGTTTGTCTCAGGACATCTGGAATGTCGCAGGCCCTAAACCCTAAACCCCAAGCCTGGGCAGTTGGACCCACTCTGACATGAAGGCCTGTAAGACCAAAACGCCCCAAATATCCTAAAGACCCTGAACCCTAAAAACCCCGAACCCGCAAACGATTGGCTTACCAAAGGCAACTGGAGCGCCCGCATGGACTTGATGCCCTTGCGCTCAATGGAGAAGCCGCCATCCTAAAGGGCTCAGGCCCCTTCAAGCCCTTCAGCCCCCCCCCCCCACCCAAAGAAAAAAAAAGAAACAAAGTCAAAAAAGTATCCGAGACTCTTCCGAGAAACACCCGCAGGATGTTCAAATCCTTCAAAGTTGCTCAAACGCCAAAACGCGCAAACCCTGGGATTGAGGGTTTGGGACCTAGTTGCTGAGTAGCCTGCACCAAAAAAGGCTAACCTTTCAATGATGGTAGGATTACATGTATACCCCAAAAGGTTAAAGGTTACCTACTCGGCTAAGGGGAGTTGCGGACTTCAGGAGAGGTTTTGACGTTTGGGCAACTTCAGGCCTGCCTCCCCCCCCTCCCCGGTTTAGGGTTTAGGGTTTAGGGTTTAGGGTTTAGAGTTTAGGGTTTAGGCCCCCCCCCTCCCCGCCCTGCCTCGGTTCCGTGTCCGCGGGCCAGAATCGCATACTTCTGTTGCCATGCGCTGTAGCCTCGACCCGTTGCAAACTCATCAGAGTGGCTCATGTGGTGGTTGAGCGAATTTTTGGGCGCTAGTGGGTACGGTGGGTCGTTCGAAGTTCTGGGTCCGTCTCAAGTTCCAAGAGTTTCGGGTACCGAATAGGACCCGTAATTCAGGTTCACTCCCCAGGCCGCACTCAAGACAGGCTGCGGGCGGGCTAAGTATCCTTCAGCAGAAAATTCGCAAGTCATCTTCCCTTTACTTTGCAAAGCAGGGGGCGCCAATCTACAGAAAACGATCCTCCAGCAAGCTCAGTATCCGTCAGTAGCGATACAAGCCCGGCGATAGAGGACTCAAAGCCCGCACTGCATCTGCACCCATTGCATGGCAGGCAACAAAAAGAAGAAGAACACCCCCCCCCCCCCAAAAAAAAAACAAACTTTAAACCCCTTTTTTGAAACCGGACTTGTTGGGTCCTAAACCCTAAGCCCTTCAAGAACTCAGAATCGTCGCCCAGAAGCCACAGTTCGCATAGTGAAGGACCACTGGTGCCCCGCGGCCACCACATCGGTGGCTGTGGAGCCTCAGGAAAAACCCTAAACCCTAAACCCTAAACCCTAAAACCTAAGCCCTAAACCCTAAACCATGAGGAGCTGAAGGTGGTCGCGCAGAATTTTGAGGTGTCTTTCGCAGCTTGGGACTCTTGTCTGAGGGCTTGGGTTGGAGAGGTGTTTAGGGTTTAGGGTTCTAGATTGCCCCCAGGGCCCAAGCACAAAACACAAGGGACTGCGCACAGGCCTCGAGCTAGAATCAGATTGAAGCCTCTGACATGGCGGTTGGCAGAGGCAGGGGTCATAAGGAATGGTAACAAAACTTACAGCCCTATTTAGGGGTACTCAGAACCCTACTTCTAGGTACCCATGAACCTCCACGTCAAAACCTGAGCCGAAACCCCAAACTCTACTTATAACCCTACTTATAAGTACCCATGCACCTCCACCCCTAAACTCTACTTATACCCCTACTTATAAGTACCCATGAACCTCCAACCCTAAACTCCACTTATAACCCTACTTAACCTCCAGCCCTAAACTCTACTTACAATCCTACTTATACGTACTTGGAGTCCCTGCCTCTCGTTTCTGTCTGAGCCGAACCGATGCACACCCACCGGCAGAGGTGGTGGAGATGTCAAGCGGCACGCAGCCTGCACGGGTTCGCTTGGGGTTGACAGAGATTGTATAGGGTTTGGGTCCCAAAAAGTTTTGTGCGAAAGTGTTTTCTTTTGGAAACTACTTTTTAATTTTTGTGAAGAGTCCTAAGCCAACTTGGGGTTTGGGCCTTCTGAAGCCAATTTGTGCCTTCTGAAGCCAATGAATCACATTTGGGCCTGCTGAACACAATTTAAAGCCTTCTGCCAACTTGGGCCTTCTGAAGCCAATTGGCAGCCTTCTGCCAATTTGGGCCTTTTGAAGCCAACTTCGGCCTTTTGGGCATTCGAAGCCAACTTGGGCCCAATTTCAGCCTTCTGAAGCCAATTTAAGCAACACAGGTCTCGCGCCGAGGTTGTGGACACCATCGCGTGTTGGTTTAAACAACACGGGGCTCGCACCGAGGTTGTGGACAACATAACGCGTTGGCACATGTAGGGTCATGTATTTTACAAAGCCAACCCGGTCTCGCACCGAGGTTGTGGACAACACAGCACGTTGGCTTCCAAATCAACACAGGTCTCGCACCGAGGTTGTGGAAAACGCTGATGTGCGTTCTGGTTTTTGGCCAAATTTCAATATATGTTTCCTGCAGACAAAAGCAAGACGCACATAGACGTCACTGATGTGTGCTCTGGTCTTTGCCAGACATGTCTAAACATCATCGAAGCTTGTTGTTTGTTTTTGCGCAGCCAAGAGCAACAAAAGACCACGTATTGTACACGCCACTGCTGTGTTTTCTGAGTCCTGCCACACCCAACAAAAGCAAAACGCACATAGGCGTCTCTGATGTGTGTTCTGATTGTTGCCAAATTTCCAAACAACACCCACTAGCCGTTTTTGTCTTGTGCTGTTTGTGTGCACAAGGGCAACATGCACATAGACATCAGTGACGTCCCCAGAGGTTCAAGTAAATTGAGCATTTGGCCTCCCAGGTGCTTTGGATTAATTTACTCAAGCTCTGCTTGTCAGCTATTTAGACAAATAACTTGGGAAACTTAGTATGATATCACAGACAATTTCAATTTATCTTGTCTTGAGGATTTAGGTTTTAGGGTGCAGGGTTCAGGGCTTCGGTTTCCAAGCTTCCGCCCTTGTCTGATCTACCCTAAACTCTAAACCCTAAACCCCTAAAACCTAAACCCTAAACACGTCCTGCTCTTTGCCTTTCACGGCCGGTGCCTTCCCGTTCCCGTAGGCCACAAAGTAACATGGCAAGTCTTCGAACCTTTGCGGCTCCGACGTGTTCATGGGATTGGGCTGCTTTTGGCCGGTCTTGGGCCTTCTAATGGGCTTACAGCTCCAGGCTCTAAGCCTAGCATTAGACCATGCTGGGCCGAAGTATGCCGAGATGCTCGGCCTTGCGCGCTGCTTGGCTTGGCTCCTTCAGTTTGCAGCATGCTGCAGCCATACCTATGTGCTCGTGCAGTGTAGGCACCGAAGAAAAGAGGCAGGTGAGTGGAGTTGTTGCAAGCGACTGACCTTTCCAACAGGTAGAGGGTCACTCGTGGTGCCACCCTTCGGGTGAAGTGCTGGTCTTAAGCTCCAGAAGCTCTTTGCAACCTCTCCTCGTCGGAATCGAAGGGCTCTTCATCTCCCTCCTCCTGTGGGGGGAGCACGATACGGAGCTCTTGAACCGTCCTCCGCCGCGCGATCCTTAGTGTCTAGCCCTTGACCGAGGGAACATACGGCATGTGCTTCCTGGTAAGACAGGATTTGTTTGGAATTGCCCGCAAAATAGAAATAGTGAAGCAACTTAGAAAGCATTTGCCTGTTTCTCGAAAATACCCATTCTTCTGCAACTCTCAGGGGTTGACCGACTGCCCTGCTAAAGCAAAGTAACACTCAAGCCTACCTACGCCAGCTTTCGTGATTGCACAATATGTGGTCAGTTCTCCAAAATGGTCCCCCTCATACTAACAGTCCTTGAATAGGGATTAGAATAGACGTACTGTAATCCCTATCAAGCACTGCTAGTTGCAGGGGGAACATCCCAACAGTATCCCCAAAAGCGAGAGCTGACCCTAAACCCCAAACCCGAAACCCGAAACCCTAAACCCTGAACCCTTGCAGCTTCGTGGCCGCACCGGCAGCAGCGCGCTGTCAAAGCTGCGGTTGGTTCCTTGGTTCGCCACCGCTGGGCTGAGGCTTCTGTCTGTGGAGGAAGTTTAGGGCCTGCTGCTGCCCTACAAGGCCAAACCCTAAACCCTTTTGAACCCTAAACCCTAAACTCTAAACCCTCAAGTTCAAACCTGGTGCCCCTGGGCAAGGAGGCAGCAAACCCTCGAGAGATCCAAGTCTCGGACATCTTCGCGATCCATTCCCTTGGCAAGCTGCCGCTGACGCCACCTCCTAAGGGCTCCAAGAATGCTTGAAGCTCAGGGTTGTTAGTTGAGTAGCTGCCAGGCGCACTCGGACTAGCATCTCGCGGAACTGCTCTGGGATTCTCATGTAGGTTGTTGGGGATCCTGCACCCCCCCTCTTGCCCCGACCTCCCTCACCTTCCACATCCCCTGCTTCCCCCCCCCAAAACCAATGAAGCAGTCTTTACTGATGCCAGACAAGTGGCTCCAGCTTCTCAAGATACTTCTTGCTGCTGCTGGTCTCCGTGGTGTCGCAGAGAAGGTTTTGGTGCACTTTGAAGAGGCTGACATCTCTGAACCAATCCTCCTGCAGCTCGGTCTCGCGGCTTCCCGCTCACGCCACGCGAAAGCAGCCAGTACAAAGCTCCCTAAACCCTAAACCCTAAACCCTAAACCCTAAACCCTAAACCCTAAACCCTAAACCCTAAACCCTAAACCCTAAATCCTGCGTAAGCCCTAAACCCTGAACCGCCTGTCAGCCGGGAGGCAATGTCAAAGGACTCTGGAACTGCCTCTAGGTTGTTGAAGACCACCTGGCCCACTCCCAGGCTGGCCCTTCAACCCCTCTGAAAAAACACCCCTCGGGAGATTTAGGGTTTAGGGTTTAGGGAAATACTTCTAAATAGGACTGAAAATATCTTCTGAGATCATGCTTCTAAATAGGATCCTCTGAAACCCAACAATGCGGTTTAGGCTTTTTTTTTCCCGCCACCCGCACTGCGCACGCCATCCAGGCGGTCTAGGGCTTAGGGTTTAGCAAGGGAAAATGTGTCATACTTCAAGGGCCTCCAGCATAGAGGATCTGAAATCGTCATAGGATCCTGCAAACCTGTCGCATCTTGCAATTCGGATCTGCGCCTGGTTCACATCCGGCTGCAGCCTGAGGGGGTTGGCGGGTTTAAGCTTCAGGGGCTTGTGCCACCACGGCTTAGGGTTTAGGGTTTAGGGTTTAGGGTTTAGGGTTCCCCGGCAGGTACCCCCCCATGTCCGGGCCCTAAAGTTGCTCCTTGTCCATTCTTAGTTGTCCAGTAACCTGGGGGAATTCAAGGGTTAACCTTTGGGAGTGTAAGGGGATTATACTACCCCAAAAAGGTTAAAGGTTACCTACGCTACTACTGGGCATTTATTATTTGGAGATCATGGAATCAAATTCACGCTTCTGCTTGCAGACTTGGCCGCTCGGCAAAGAAACTTCTTGCATCCGCCTTGGCGGCCGCGGGCTTCGTTCTTCCAGGGTGCTTGGGGTTCTGGCTCAAGGTTTAGCAGGAACAGAAAGATTGAAAGATGACAGTAATCGACTTGCTCCGGGACCAAACCTGTCCTAGTAGCCTACACAGATGTCATGGCCGAACAGCCTAGGCGCGTGCTTTGGCAGATGCAATGCCTCGTCCGAGTCAATGTGGAGCAACCAGTCCTTTGCAGCAACTTGCCGCCCCATCAGGAAACAAACCAAAAACAACACAGCAGAATGCTGATCTTCCTCCCCACCCCCCCCCCCCCCCCCTTAACCCTAAACCATAAACCCTAAACCCTAACCACAAACTTGTGGTTCCCAGCGTCGTAGCCCTGCTTCTGCGCCTCGCGGGCGGCTGCGTCGACAGCCAGGCACTGACGGCTCTGCACATCCCGGACGGACTCGAAGAGCCTTGGGCGAGCAAAAACCGGTTTAGGGTTTAGGGTTTAGGGAAGGTGTCGAGGCACGATTGTGATGCCTTGGTGTTGGACATGCGGACCAAGCTGACCCCCAAGGCAAGAAGCAATCGTAGCAAGCCGCAATCGGGGTTGACTCCTATTGCCATATCCCAGCCCTCATGCGTCCCAGGCGCTGCATGGTCTCTTCGCAGAATGCCTGACTCAGGCATTTTGACGTATTGTGCGGTGTTAACGAGCTGCTTGCGGGATTGAATGTTTTGTGCTCCTACCATGGGAGGTTCAATGAAAAGTTGTTGGTCCCAACACGGGAGCTTAGTTTTTTGGCTAAACGAACTTCGACCCAACACAAGGGGCTCTAAAACTTAGCCATCAGCTCCAGTACCAGAACTCCCGAGAAGTGGAGGTACTCTGAACATTCTGGGCCGATAGGAGCATGTGCATCTTTTCTAACCAGGATACCAAACATGTTGGACCGCGCAGTAGGAGCCTTGAAGTCTGAATCTGACATCTTCCTTCTCCACGCTTTTTGCATTTTCTACTGGTCCTCTGCGTCAAGCCAACTCCCCTGCCTACCTCCCCTCCTAAGACGCCCAGGAAACGCCCAAACTTTCAGCAAGGCGGGCGGCGCTCTGATGTCGACGCTGTGCGAAACGCGAGCTGAGAAGCATGGATTGCCACCACTCCTGGCTTTGCTGGCTTTGCTGGGGCTTCTGGGTTGTGTGTGGAGGCTTCGATGTTGCAAGAATTCTTCTTTTCTCTCTCCTCCCCCGGGTCCTCAGTGCACAAGTGGACGATGATGCCGCCTTCCAGGAGGGTGCAGATCGACGGAACCCCCTTCCCCTTTGTGCAACTCCACCTCCCCTCCTCCTCCTCCCCGAATTTTGTAAACTTTTATGCGCTCCAGCATTTCGTTGCAGAATATTCACGCAACGCAACGTTGGGGGCTGCCTGGGAGTCTGTGGTCCAACCCCCCCCCCCCCCTCCGGAAAAAAAAAAGTCAATCAAGCCCGACAAGCCCGCAATCTTCCGCCCTGACACCTGAAACTCTGGACTCAACTTAGTCTGAATCCCGGAACCATCCCTAAGGAACACAAAGGATACCCTTTCATGCTGTGGGGGGGTTTATACGTCCCCAACCTTGAGCGTAACCAAGCCGGAATGCCTTCGAACCTAGGAACCCTCAACCTTCGCAGCCTTGGGATGCGGCCACAGACTGAGCAGCCGCTATCGCCTCGCGCCTCGGAAGTCTTCTTCAGAGTTCTTCGTGGCTCTTGAGCGGCTCTACCGAGCACCCTAGGTACATCAACATGCAAGGGGGTCGTGCTGCAAGAAAGGCCCGTCGGCCCAGCGAACTGGCACTACTCCAAGGCTGCCTCAAGCTAACCAAACGCCCCAAAAGCCCCTCAAACGTGGCTCCCAACCTCTCCGAAGCATCCCCGAGCTCTACACAGCCCTTTAAGCCCTACTTGTAGGCCGCAAAAACACGCTTAAAAACCAACCCAGATGCTCCTTTGGCTCTTCAGGGGCATCAAAGAAAAGGAAGATCAGGCCAAACCCAATGGCCAAGTGGTACTGCCTCAGGTTGCTAAGAGCTTTGAGAGCGTCTCTTTTCATCTTTGAGCGCGCACCGTTTGTGCACATGGTGCCAAATCATTTGCTGTGTCAGGGGGGGGAAGTGCATGCAGCCCTTCTGACATGTCCATTCTGTGCTTATCTTGGACGCAACGCCAATCATAACAGCTTCCCCCCTTTGCTGCGACCGAAGGGCACGAAGCTCCTTACCGTCGTGGCTGGGGTCCCCCGCAAGAGCCTCACGGACTGCATTTGCTGGGACCTTGCTTTCTAATTGGCCTGGTGCTCGGGGACATGGGCTCATGATCCCACATCCTGACTACCCCTTTCCAATGATCCTGAACCGAGGAATCCTTGGGTGAACTTGGGAGAGACTGGCAGCTCTGTGAAAGCATCAGATCGAGGAGCACTGCGAGGGACAGCCTGGGTGCTGTGCCACGCATCGGCAGGGGTCTTTTGACCTGCAGCCGGACACAGAGCAGCGTAGCACTTCGTACGGTGCACGTTGGGTCTTAGGAACCCGGACTCGAAAAACCATAGATGTGCTTGCCCGACAAGACTGCCCTCCAACTTCGCCGACCACCTAAACCCTAAATCCGAAACCCTAAGCTCTAACAGCTACACCAGTTGACACCAAAACTCATCCGTCCACATGCCTGTTCAGCTTGCCTCCTCCGCTGCCTGGGTATGCCAGGCGCTGAGCCACAGCCGCGGCAGCTTCTCGCGCGGTTGGGGACGCAGTCCGTCGCCCTGATCTTGGGCGGCTTGGGGTTTGGTCCGGTGCACACTGGACCTGCGTGGGGCTTCGGGCTGATGGGGCTTCGGGGTGAGTCCAGATTTCCTTAAACTTTCCAGTCTTAGGTACTGGGTTCCTGGGGAAGCACTAGCCAGCAAGCTTGTAAGGGTCTTTGTGCATGCGGGCGACGCCAAAGCTCTGACAGCGTGATGGCAAATAGCCCCATACATGTGACTCTTCTTGGCAGTCTTATTCTGCTTAAGTTGCTTTTGCAGTTCTGATTATTCCCTGTGTTTGTGCGATATTGAGTATTCTCGTTCGGCTGAGTCTCGTCGTAATGAGCATTCCTCGCTTTTATCTTGCCCTTCTTCTTGCCTAAAAAACTTTAAGCCTAAACTTACTGCGATGACTATTCTTATCTGCATGTTCTTCCGATTCACTCGTAGTCTCTTTGCTACTTCGTACTGCTAGTGTCCGTGTTGCTGTTGGTGCAGTGGCGGTCGCATAACGGGTCGGGATGCTTTGGGAAGTGTCCTACACATCGGCAGGTGCCCGAACTCTTCCTTCTTTTGGGGTAGAATAAAAGTCCTTCTTGAATCTTGAGAAGCGCTAAAGACACGGTGCAAAAACCACGCAAGTTCCGACGAATGGCACAACATCAAAAAGAAATGGGGCGGGGGGGTGGGTCCAAGAACTGTGACAACACCGACGCAAAAACACGAGCGATAACTGATAAAGATGAGTAGAGCCCGGCAAGAGTATGCGCACTTGCCGGTGTCTTCGACAAATGACTCATAAGCGTCAAGGGCAGGTAATGTGTGCTTCGTCCGAAGAGTCCCGAACCAATGCTGCCGCTGTCGTTGCTGCTGTTGTGGTTGTTCATGGGTTTGGGGTGGTGGTCGTTGCGGTCCCTATCATCGCCACTGTTTGCTGTTAACTCCAAAAAGGCCTCTGCCACTACCACAGTGAGGAGTGCCGATGGCTGCTGTCAGTATTCAGGGCAACTCAGGCTGACAAGCACCGTCATTAACTGTGAGGGCAGCTGCAGGTGCATGGTCAGACCCCTGTGCCGCTGCCTTCATCTGGAAAGGTACGCGTAGGACAGCAGCTATACTAATGGCTGCTGCGTAAGGCCACAGTTCCTGCCCAGTTGGCATCGGTCTGGTGCTGGATATCAGGGTATAAGGTTCCTTTATTCATCGAGATCCCTCAGAACAGCCGGCAATAGGATGGAGGATTCCTTTCCATCGAAGTGCGTTTCAAAGTCATGGGCCAGGAAGGGTGATGCCCTTGAACGCGCCTTGCATGTTCCACAGTCTACAAGGACCCCAGGCACCAAACGTGCCCTAAACCGTTGCTTTCAACTCCAGACCAGCCTCCTTCGCCTCCTCGTTTGGTACCGGCTCGATGAGCTTTCCGAGACCTTGATGCGTTGGGTCGGGACTTACAAGTGTTGGGCAACTTCCGCCATGAAGCCCTTGATTTCGAAGAGCCCTGCAGAAGAGTTTCGAACCGCACAGATATGTCGGAGCAGCCAGGGGCGGGTGTTCAATGAAGGTTTCCTTATCCTTTCTCTTCGCTGCTCAGACGCAAGTGGCTTCGTTGTAATTCGCAGGATTACTTGCGCATGACGAGACAGAGGGCAATTGAGCGAGTAAAGAACGCGAGCTGAAGAGAGCAAGAGAGAGAGAGAGAGAGATGATATATCTACATATATATGTATGTATATATATATGTATATATATATATATATGTACATACATATGGTACCCGCCCCATGTTATATAGATAGATAGACAGATAGATAGATAGATCGAGAGATACCCCGAGCGCACGTTGGAGAAGTAGAGTGGAGCAAGGCAGCGTTGTCACCTTTGGCATCAAGTTTACAGACGAGTAATAGGGTTTAGGGTTTGGGGACAGCGCCTCCCCCCCCCTTCAAACTTAAGTCACTTCTCTAGTTCATTGTTGGGATAGTATTAACAATCTACATGTCAATCCCTTTTTGAGTTTAAGTACCCTCAAAATTGTAAAGTGGTACCCCACTATGACAACGTCTCAAGTACCCACGATACTGGCACTTAATGCATCCGGGTCGGCCAATCTCCCGGCCATCGCATAGGACGTAGCCTGTTTCGACGGCGCGGACCCACGCCTTCGTGAGAATGCCCCAAACATCCAAAAACACTGGCAGCATGTGCGAAGCTACAAGGTTTGTAGCCGGGGCCTCCTCGGTGCAATGTTTCGACTTTCCATTGCATTACTTGAATCATGTGAGATCTATGCTACTCCCATACGACCAGGGGTATGTACCTCGGATGGATGCATACAGCACGCCTCTAAGCTGCTGCCAGCCTACGCTCGATATTGCCAGTGTTCGTCCGATGAGCGATGCCCCTTATCAATTTCGAACCGCAAACTCTAGAAACTGGGCTAAACCCGACAGCCTCCTCCGGCGCCAACTTCACCCAGCCCGAGGGCAGCTCCTCTGAGACCTGGCATTAGGTTGAAGAAGTTTCGACCCTCGCAGCTCTAGCAATGACCGAGATATCGGGTCGCAATCGGGGTTTTCAATGCCTTGGGCTCTTAGCCTTGAAGGTCTCATGTCTCATGGCTCGGAGAAATCTTGGCCCCTCTGTTGCACTTCGGTGGGATTTCGAGGGCTGATATGGTGAAATCCCGTAGGCTTCTGCTTTTCGCGAGCCTGCCTTGAAAATCTCCGAGGCCACCAGCACGTGCCTTTGCTTGATGTCTGATCCCGAAACCAAGCCCAAAGTAGAAGTCCAACTCAAGGCCCCAACCCCAAGTGACTCCCCTAAGGCCCAGAACCCGAGCCGCAAACTCCGAATACGACGCTTGGGCTAAGGTTGAAATTTTGGCTACTTCTAGCCTGGTGCTGAGAGCTTGCTCGGAAGCCAGATTTCAACAACTTCACGCCCCCGTACGCTAGCTGCATGTCAATACAGGGCCCCCCCCCCCCCCCGCCTCTTTGGTGTGGTGTGGGGGTCTGGGGGGCTGAGGGACTACGGTTTTCTTCTTGTAGGTGCATAGCTGCCATTCTGCAGGGACAGTTCTGGCATACTCAGCACAAACATGGGATCCTCGAGCAGCCAAGCAAATTTTCAAGGCTTTTGCAGTCGCAGAGGTCGAAAACCAAGGTGGGTGCGCGGCGTTCGGGTACCGCGATGTTTGCGATGTCTGTCTTTCAAGGGTGTGCTTAGGGTTTTCGGTCTTGGGATATTTTAGGAGAACATTCGGGGGTGGGGGGGGGGGGGGGGGGGGGGTTGGCAAATGCGACCTGGGATCATCGAAAAAAGTAAGTAAATACAGACATATGCATACACATGTAAATGTGTGGGGGTGTTTGCGTTTAGGGAGTATCATTAAGATCCACTCCCTCGCGACCTAAACCCTAAACCCTAAACCCTAAACCCTAAACCCTAAACCCTAAACCCTCCAGGTGTCAGCCTGGCGGCACGATCTCCGCCTTGGTGGAGGCCTCCGCGCGGATGGCCACGCGGGGCTTGTGCAGCGTCCGGAAGAGCACCGCATCCTGGGGCTGATGGTGTAGGGTTTAGGGTTTAGGGTTCAGTTTCTTTCTTTAGGGTTTAGGGTTTAGGGTTTAGGGTTTGGGGACATCTTCTCAAACGTTTCGACTCTCGCGCTCAGGCACTTCAACTAAGTGTAACTAACTAAGTCCTGAAACGATTAGGTTTAGGCTTCAAAGATGAAGCATACTGAAAGTTGCACCGTTGGCCAGCAGGGCTTCCGATGAACTTGCCGAGGTGTCACATCGAAGCCTCTAATCTTTCGGGCCTCCTCAATCCCAAACCGACGGCAGAAGGTCCACGCGCTCCAAATGTTGAACGACCTGCTTTTCACTTCCGGATGTGCGGGTATTGGACTTGAGGAACTGGGGAATTGGAGGTCAACCTTAATTCTGCTGGATCTCGCCCGCCGCCATGGACCAAGCCAGCTGTAGCCTGAACAGAAATTCAAGTAAGGATAGAAGTATAGCTACCATACTTAGAAGGCTACTTGTAGCTACCCATGAACCTCAAAGAACCGACTCCGCCATACCTTCCGCCTTCTCAAGCCAGACTGTGACACCTGACTGGGAGGTCTTCTTCCAGCTGGTAGATGTTTGGAATCCACAAGGGGGTTTCTGAAACTTATTGAAACTTATTGATATTATAAGGGAATCCTACTATGTGGGGGTCTATTTTAAGGGTCCCCTAGTTTCGTAGACCCCCACAACAGGCAGTTCCAAGACCTGGCACAATGTGGGCACCCTGAATTTTCCAAAGATCCGCCGTTCTGTCGGGCTTTGGGGCTCCTTAAAGAACCCAAGGCCAAAAACTAATCCCCAACATGCGCAGCAGCCACATCTCTCAGAGGGTTTCTTCACTTCGCCACCCGCTTAAACACTGGAACATGGAAGGCCCCCCCCTCCCCCGTGGTAGCCCTAAACCCTAAACCCTACACCCTACACCCTAAACCCAGTGCTGGAAGCCTGGCGCTCCAAGACCAAGAAGCACATGGCTCACGGAGGATCTAGGGGGGAGTGATTGGGAACCCTAAACCCTAAACCCTTTTCGCCACAGGACTCCTCTTCCCTAATCCCCTAAACCCTACCCTAAACCCGAAACCCGAAACGGGTGAAGAGGAGTTTGGGGGAGCAGCTTTGCCCAGTGTCGCTCAAGGACACACAGTGGTGATTCCAGCAATCAACGCAGCATCGCTGCTACATATCCATGAAGAAAAGGGGGCCGGGAGCCGAAAACTTGCCACACCATGAGTCCTACCATGTGCACCACGACGATGAGATCAGGCTTTTAGCATGAGTACGCTTCCATACCCCCCCCCCCCCACCTCCTGCAGTTTGTTGTTGAGAATGGTGCCGTCTGATTTTTCATAGCAAGCACCAAGGAAGTCCCACCAACATGGACCCTTGCTGAGCTGCTGAGCTGTCTGAGCATCCACCAGTCAACGGCCTGGTGCAACCCTCCGCAAGCCATGTCTTTGCACCCCCCACTGAGACATCCCAAGTTCCATGTTGACACACTGAGACACGCACAATCTGCCCCAAGCATGGGGGCAAGCCTGCAGGGGCGGTGCAGTGTTGCTGACGGTGGCCATGAAGGGAGTGGCGGCCTGCCTTGGCGTTCCAAACTTTCAAGCTGTTCCGGAGGAACTCGAAATACATCCCCCACCATTTAAGAAGGTCTGGCTCTGAGACTTTCCTAGCAGGGGGAGGGGCATACGTGGGCATGACACGCATTCCATTTGATGCAGCATGACATGAACCTGAACCAGAAGTGTGCTCCTAGGATTCAGGGCAACAAGTGTGCCTTCTCATAGACTTCAAGATGGGCCACCACAGCGTGAGCCAAGAACTCCAAGCTGAGGGCCACAAATTTAGGGCTTAGGGTTTAGGGCTTAGGAACCCTCCAACACCGAGGTGCTGCCGTGCTGACGCCGGTTGGCTATAGTTGAGCTGGCGCGCCTGCCCTGGCAAGACGATCCGTCAACTTCCCTAAACCCTAAACCCCAAACCCTCCGTGTTGTGCCGTGTTGTGCTCCCATTCTTGGCTCACCCGTATTTGGAGCGACATTGCTACATGGTGGCCAGCTTGGGCCGTCAGTTTTTTTTTTCAGAACCTTGAGCCATCCTCAGCCCTACACTCGAAAACCCATGTATGGGCTGACGATAGTGCCCCCTTCCTCTAACAGTCCTTACTGGGGATTATAATAGAGGGCACTACAATCCCTATTCAGAACTGTCAGTATAAGGGTGAACATCCCAAACTATATAGGTCAATTTTGGAATATAGCATATAGCCCCCTGGCCCCCCCCCCCCCCAGCTTTGGCTGACAAACTGCTCAATTTCCATTTCCTCAACTCTGAACCCTCCTCTCCCCGCCTAAGCATTTGAGCCCAAAAGAACTCCAAAAGAAAGGCTTTTTGCTCTACTAGGTTCAGATGCCTTGCCGATTCATGTATGCCCCAGCAGCGCCCACGCCGGCGCCGACAGCTAGAACAGGTGCCGCCTGATCAAGTTAGCCGCTCGCACTTAGCGCAATTAGGAACCGCAAGAGGCATCATGGTCCGCAGTCACCCCAAGCTTCAGCACATTGGCTGGCAGGGAGTGTGTGCTTCACTCACAGCCCATGGAAGGATTCCGAGGGGCGCTACCAGCTCAGAGCGTGGTTTCTCAGGAAACACCTTTGTGGAAGTGGGCTCAGAAAAAGTCAGTGTGTCCTAGGCCTAGTTGTCACAAAGCCGCATGCCTGGAACTGGAAAAACATGTTGAAGCTCTCTGCTTCCGCTTTCTCATCTGGCAGGCCCCTTGCCCCACCAGTTGCCCGAAAGGCCTGCGCCACCGCAGCACAACAACCTGGACCATGGGGGAAGCCGAGATGGTCACTGGGCCAGAGCCCCATTTGCTTGCGGTACAGAGCTTCAACATAGGGTGATGGATGCTTTTTGGGAGATCTTGGGAGGCCTTAGAGATTGGTCGAAGTCTGAATAGGTGATCGCTGCGTTCTACTGCCCCTTGCGTGGAGACCACGTCGAACTAACCACCCATTGCGAAACATCTTCTTGCTGTCGCATCACACCACGCACAGGCCACACAAAGCCCAATCCTTGGATTCACAGTGCGTAAGGTGATTCAGATGCTGCAGTAGACTATGCCGTGCTGCGTTCGGTCTTTGGCGGATGTGACGTGTTAGCAGCTGGAGTGGATCTGAGAGAAAACAAGAACCAGAACTCGGTGCCCCTCTGTACTTGAATAGGCAGAGCCAGTTCAATCTTGACCCCCGACCTTCCCAGACGATCCTAACCTCAAAGACCGCAAGCCCAGCGACGCAATCGGGGTGGCAATGAAAAGGCAGAGGTTGGTATCCTTGGCTCGCATCAGAAGATGGGCCAAAGCGTCACAGTCCTAAAAGAGAGAAGCATCCTAATGCCGCCATGCCTTCAACCAATGCATGGAAACTCAAAACATTTGAAGCCATAATGCTACATCCATGTCATCTTTTCTGCCAGTGTAGGTCAAGGTTGGTCACTTGCTGAAGCCGCCCGGATGCGAAATTCAGGCAAGGCCATGTATAACACACCTCGCCGCAACAGCAGGTAATGTAGTTTGCTGACTAGTATTGCCCCCCCCCCACCCGCCCCAAACAGTAGGAACCCCCAGTTGGTGGGGAGCCTCTGAACAAAGATAGTAGCAGCTGAGCCGTGTTCTACTGCAGTTTCACTTCAGCTTGGTTTGCATGGAGGTCAGGGCTGCGCGTTCTAAACCCTAAACCCTAAACCTAAACCCTAAACCCTAAACCCTAAACCCTGGGTGCGGAATGGTGTTGGATTTTCCGCCTGTGCTTCTCTGCAGCACATCAGCACGGCGGACTTTGAGTGCAGGCCCTGACGAGGCAGAGTTTTGCCCACGTCCGCCCTCGCACCAAAAGCCCACCTGTGTGCTCTGCATGCTCTGCAGCACGGTGGACCTGTTGAGTGAGGGGGCTTGGCTGGGGAGTGTGTGCCAAAACAGGCCCGGCCGTTGAACCTCCGTATTTCTTTGTGCAAATGGGATTCTGGCTCGCTTCTTCTTGGCCCAGAATGTCCGTGGAGATGGGGTTCGACAGAGGCAGCTTGACTGGGGTATGTGGGGGTATCTGGGGGGCATGTGGGGGGTATCTGGGGGGGCATGTGGGGGGTATGTGGGGGGCAGAGCCCTTCCAACACCATTCCGCACCCAGGGTTTAGGGTTTGGGGTTTCGGGTTTGAGATAAGTTGGGATGTTCTATACTAACAGTCCTTCATTATTCTACCCCCAGTATAGGGGGGAACATCCCAAGAGATAAGAAAGCATCAGGGAGTGCAATGAAGGGGCCATCAGTGGAGCAGGTCCCTACATGTTCGCCCGCGGCAAGAAGAGTTCCGGTACCACAAGCCCCCACATCCAAAGTGAAGGAAGCCGCAAGAAGCGCAGATTTCAGTGCTCTGCCCCCACTCATCCGGCCGAGCTTATTCTGGAAAGAAAGCCCCAGACCATGCCTGTTGAGGCAAACGCCTGCCGAACTTCTCGCACACAGCACGGCAAGCAGCCTGGAAAAGCCGAAGCACATCGCCTTGTTACCCTAAACCCTAAACCCTAAACCCCAAACCCCAAACCCTAATCCTAAACCCTAAATTCCAAATCATCCCCAAAACACGTTTCGTGTTGCAGTACCTTGCAGCCCAGGGTTCACAACTGCCAGCGCCCGCCCAGCAAAAATCGCAGGAACCTCGGGAACGCTTAAGGTGAATTAGGGTTTAGGGTTTAGGGTTTTAGGGTTTAGGGTTCAGGGTTTTAGGGTTTAGGGTTTTAGGGGTTTAGGGTTTAGGGTTTAGGGTTTTAGGGTTTAGGGTGTAGGGTCTTAGGGTTTAGGGTTTAGGGTTTTTAGGGTTTATAGGGTTTTAGGGTTTAGGGTTTAGGGGTTTAGGGTTTAGGGTTTCGAGTTTAAAGGGGTTCTCATGCGACTGGCCAAGGTTTAGCCAAAGCCAGTGACATGATGGCGGTCCAGTTAATGGATTGGGGTTTAGGGTTTAGGGTTTGGGTTACCCCTGCCATCTTTGCTCGCGAGTTCAACCCCCGAGCCTTTCCTGTCCTTCGCCCTGCAAGAGACCCAGCTGATCAAGACGCCCTAAACCCTAAAACCTAAAACCTAAACCCTAAACTCTGAACCCTAAACCCTAAACCCTCTTTCTATTTCCTTTCTGCGAACAGGCGGCACTTGTTGAAGAAGGGCTTGCGGTCGAAGAACGGGTCGGACTTGCAGGTGCCATGGTCGTTGCCTCGGCAGCAGGGGCTGCTAGCCTGCTGCCATCCCATCATCCTTTTGCGGGTTTAGGGTTTAGGGTTTAGGGTTTTTTTCCCTCCTGCACAGCTGGGGCGAATCCGCATCGCAGGGCGATTTCGAGTCTGTTGGGATCGTTTTGGGTCAGTGCCAGGGTTTAGGGTTTAGGGTTTAGGGTTTAGGGGCCACGACGGCTTCAACTAGACCCAAGAGTAACCTAGGAATAAAACGGGTGCCCTTTTTGGTTTTCAAGGGGCTTCTACGGGAACCTGAACCCCTCAAAAAGGGAAATGAGGGCCTACTCCTTTTCCGAGTCAACTCGGCAACACAAGAGCCCCACCGACTTCGTAGCTCAACCTGAGGAAGTAATTGCGCTTGTCCAGCAAATGGCAGGCGGATGTTTGATGCAAGTTTGGGGCAAGGGCGTGGCTTTTTGCGATGCCGGTGCTGGGCTGCACGCTGCGCCGGCTTGCTCAACGAGGTTGGAACGGTTCTTTTAAACCCTAAACCCTAAACCCAAACCCAAAACCCTAAACCTCAAACCCTGAACCCTAAACCAATGACCGGGCCACGGTTTTAACGTGCACTGTGGCGGGGATCATTCCAAGTGTGGAATCTCCGACGAGAGATTAGTAGCAAGCGAGGGTCATCAGCTCTTCTCGCGGCAGAAAAAGCAATGCACTCATGAACGCAGCATGTCGCAGCCGCGGTGCTGAGTTCCTTGAAAGCCGTGGCTACATGTCACTCTTTTTTGCAGGCTGAAGTCTCGTTCGTTCACGGAAATACGCAGACAAATCGTTCCACCAATGAAAGGTGGCCATGTGCCACCACCCACGGACTCTAGCAAGAGCTACCGACCAATCACAACCAAACCAATATGCCAAGCAGCAATCTTCCCGGCTTCCTTGGCTACAGAGTGAGGCAGGACTCCGATGTTGAATTGGGTGGGAAAAAAAGAGGGCTCAGGATAGAACTTCTAGCATGAGGGAAATAGGGTACTGTAGTTGAACCTGTTCCCGAACTCCCTTTTAAGAAGCAGCAAAAGGCAAATTGAGGGTGGGTGACTTTTGGTGTAGAAGTCGCGGGGAACGAATTCGGGACATGCAGCGTCAGTTTGCGCACAGAGAACCCACGACTTCGTACAGCCTGAGCCCTGAACATGCTCCGAGGCGTCTTCCCAACGCCCTACAAGCAGACACACCTCGCAAGCCTCATAAGAAAGGTTTAGGGTTTAGGGTTTGGGGTTTAGGGTTTAGCATAGTAGCCTCAAAAGATGTTTACGCCCAGGGATCCGACCACACAGCCGGCCCAGCCTACTTCCGCAGCACAGGACGCCAAGACCAGGACCAGACTGCCTTGGGTTTAGGGTTTAGGGTTTAGGGTTTAGCGTTCAGGGATTAGGGTGGATCCCTAAATGCGACAACCGCCTTCTGACCCCATCCGCTCTAAAGTCAAAACGGCTTTTCGGCTCGGGGAGAAGGACCTGGCAGCATCTTCAAGTCTCCCGTAGTGTTCCGAACCTTTGGGCCAGCTGGTTTAGGGTTTAGGGGGTTTAGGGTTTCGGGTTTAGGGTTGAGGGTTTAGGGTTCCCCCGCCCCCCTTTTGCCCTTCCTGCGAAAGCTTACAGCTTAGAAAGGTCTGGGAAGTGTGCTCGGTGCTTGACATCCGGCTCTTCACCTGCAAGCAAGTCCGTGTAGCATGTGCCCAAGCAGCCTCGACTTTCCTTCACGGAAGAACCTCCTGCCAGAATTGCCTATTTCCTTTAATTCTAGGCAAGCTGCCCCTCATCGTCCTGGGACCTTCCAGGCTGCAACAGCAGCCAGAGTTGTGGAGCTCTTGACCAGACAAAGGGATTGAGCCGACATGATGCAGCAACAGGTGTAACCCCGCATAAAACTACATTCCCCGAAGTCGCTCAACATGGACGGCCATTCTGGCATCAACACGCACGGAGTTCGTATAGCCCGAAAGCCCTGCGCTGCCCATTCTTCAGGTTCACATTTGGATCATGCCCATGGAAATTGAATCTAACTACTCGGTTCTTACCGCAGAGTGCGCGGGACCTCGTCAACACAAATCAGCATCGTTGGCATCACTACTTCTGCCATCTAAGAATCTATGCCTCTACCCCGACATGTCGTCACAGAAACGGGAACGATAAGAACGCCGGGTATAAAGTAGAGCTCCTTGCTCTTCGACGCCATCGGGGCGCTTACCTTCGGGAAGGCTGTACTGCAGTCGCACTGCAGCCTCTCTGTCTCCGGAAACCCTAAACCCTTTTGAAGCTGGACTTGCTGACTGCCAGACGCCCTAAACCCTAAACCCTAAACCCCCAAGCCACTGAAATCCTCTGAAAATCCCAAGGTGGCGTGTTCGGCTGTGGCGATGCGGCCAAGCGACGTGTTGCGACCAGCTTCGGAAAAACTGCCACACGCACTGCGTCGAAGCGGTCTTTCCAACCTGCACTGGCGGGGCTGTTTCCGAACATGGGGCACTTGGTTTGGGGTGCCTAGAATCAAGATGAGAGTTTCGTGGGGGGGGGGGGGGGTATGTAGAAAATCAAGACAAGAGTTTGGGGTTTATATGAAGGGCACCCCTGTTTTGCCCACTCGGGTTAACAATTGGAAAGGGAGTCGCCCCCGTACAAAAGTCGGAAGCCGGCCGGGGTTGCCAATTTTCAAAGGTCGAATCTGGCTTCTGATTCATGAATCCTGAAGACCTCTATGTGCCACACCTTGGAGGCCTCCTCTGGTTTAGCCGAGGGGCAAGTTTCTCCGCAACCGGTGGGATGGTGCTCCCAGCGACTGTGCGGACTATTGCTTCCAGAGATGGGCTGGCTTGGCTACTGTTGCTCTGGCTGGAATGACCAGTTAGAACACGTACATGCAAGACAGTGGCAAACGCACAAGGCCTGTAGTGGGGCGCATCTCATGCCCAGGGTACGAAAACTCTCCTGCCCTCTACATCATGACATGGATTTGGGTTGTGAAACAAATGGACATCGTCTTAGGCTTCGGGTTGTAGGGCAGCCGAGTCCTCTCGCCTTGCTGCGTCTTTCCCCCTCTTGGTGCGCTCACGCAGGTGATGCCTGTGAATGGATAGGAGTGGCCGGGCAGAGCCAAAAGGGTCAAAACGGTGTGATGCTGGGACTTTTCTCTTCTTGGCATCAAGCCACATCCGCTTCTGTGAACAAGGTGCTCAGGATTGACTCAGACACACAAAGGTTACTTGGAGGTTCCTGGGTAGCGTCGAAGTAGAGTTATACAATACCTTAAACAGTGTTCTAAGTATAGCTACCATACTTCTAACCCTACTTATCAGGACCCACGAATCTCCAAGGCTACCCCTCCATGCAGCCAAGCAACAGCGCCAGCTTGAGGGCTGCCTCAAAGCTGACTCCTAGGCCGCGGGCTCCAAAACCCTTCAACCCTTCGTGGCAGCGCATGGCTCTGGGGCAACTTGCTACGCAGCATACAAGAATCTGAATTTGAACAAGGCTTGTCAATGTTCCGACTGCGCCCTGCCCTCAGAGAGATTCTGTGTTGTTAAAAAAAACGACTTGCGACATCTGGCCTAAGTTCGCAAGGGATGCCGGTGACTTAAGCGCGCCTTTTTGCATCACCACCATCCCCCCGACACGATGAGTGGGGGTTGTGGGGATCCCTCCTCTGAAGCTAAGTGGGTCAGCGCTTCTGTCTCTGGTGCGACTGCGTCAGGTGCTAGGTTCCCAAGGGCGATGGCACAGTCTGATGGCCAAGCTTAGTTTTTTTTTTTGGGTTTAGGGTTTAGGGTTCCCATCCCTGAAGGCGTGTGTAGGGAAGAGCACTGCTTGGACATCAAAAATGGAACATGTTCAATGACAGGGTGGACAAGGCTTGGCCAACCGTAGGCTGATCCTATACTCCACACAAGGGTTCCTAGTCCTTCGTTCATCCGCCACATTGCTCTGGAATGCTGGGGGCCCATGCCCCACCGGAGCAAGTCCGAAGACAGCACGGGAGTCTCGATTGGGGGCAGGCCCTCCTTAGTTGCTTCTTGCTGTTCCAAGGGGATTAAGGGTTGTTGTCTTTTTTTGCCAGGTTCAATTCTCACTGGTTGCCTGGACGCGAACACCGAATCGGGTTGTGATCCGGTGCTGTGGTCTTGCCAGGGTTAATACAAAGAAACAAGGTCTAATGATTGGGGAGTCCGTTCAGGGGGTGAGACTGAACTTGCTATCCCAACTCCATTGGTGCGCAACGTTGAACTTGTGCTGGGGCGCACAGAGTAAGCCCTCAACTCTGTGGAGCCACCTGCTCAGGTGTCGGCATCACACTGCTTTTCTACTTCAGCTGACGGGTCCATGAGTATAGAGTCGAGGCTTCCGACCAAACCCAGCAACATGGTATTTGACGATTTGCCCATCGTCAACACCAGCTGACAAAGCACGAGCGACTGATACTGCGCTCAAGTTGCTTGGGAAAATGCGGTGGAGCCAAGGCCCTGCGTGCACTGCCTACTGCACGGAAAACGGGTCGGTGAAACCTTGCTTCACAGTTGTAAGCAAAGATTCTGCCAAGAAAGTGTTGTCGAGATCGTGTGTTGGACTGAGGCCACGGGCCAGCGCACAAAATGCGTCTTCTGGCCATTGTGGCGTTGAGCAAACTGCTTAGAATCCGAACCCTAAGCCGTAAGGAGTATCCGCCCTACCCATGATCTCTGTCTCCATGTCGGATGCTTGCCGAACTTGGAAGACCTGTGCCTTTCTGTATGCAGAGAAGAATCGTCTTAAAGGCCGGTTCGTCACCCAGTGGCTGTGAGGAAGTCTCGTCTTGAAGATTGGTTCATTTTTCCGACATTTTCGGTCTTCCGCCATTTTAATCGTTTCCACATTTTTGGTTTAGGGCTTAGTTTCTTGCTGTTTAGAGGGGTTTGGGGTTCAGGCGTTTTCTCTTTGTTCCCCGCCCTAGCTGAACCGTTGGCCATGATGTACCGAATGATGACGGGTTACTTGAGTTTAGGGTTTAGGGTTCAGGGTTCAGGGTTTAGGCCAGACTGTAGGGAAACAACTTCCGGATGATTCAGACAGACTTCAAGTTTAAGGGTTTAGGGAAAGGGGCCAAGCCGTTGTAAAACGACTGGATGCCATGTAGGGTTCAGGGTTCCGGGAACTGCCCATCTTCCCCAAGGACGTTGATAAGGGAATCTTGAAGCATAAGCCCTGCACCCTAAACCGTAGGCGCGCCAGCTGGACACCACGTTATGAAGCCACCGGGCACCGCAAAATTGGCCGCCGCTGAAGAAGAAGGCAGAGCGGACTTCTCAAATGACATGCTGGCGGGGGCCGGATACGGAGTGTTAAGGGTTTAGGTTTTAAGGGTTTTAAGGTATAGGTGGTCGGGTTTACAGTTTGTGCAAGGGTTGGAGTCTGGGCCCAGAGTCGTTGAACGTCAAGATGCGGCGAAGTGCCCCCCATGCCAATGCCTGCGCGAATATGACAGGATGGGAAGCAGGAGAGCTGGCCTTGAAAGCTGTGGCGGCAACGAGAGGAATCATCAAAGAATGTCAGAACACAGCACGGAGCCCTACACGGTCATCTATACCGAGCTTCGCAGGAAATATCATGGCATCCATACACCGCGCTTCACCCCAGCTCTCAAGGCTTCTGCGTCTCAAGCGCCAGAGTTAAAGCAAGGAAGATCTCAGGCTCACCTTTTGCCCACGGGTTTACAGGTACGGCACTTAGGGGCCAGAAGAGGGTTTGGAGCTGTTTGCCGTGCGCTCAGGATGTGCAGAAATAGGCAAAGAAGTGCAGGTGAGCCCTGACCGAACACGCAAACTGCTTGCCACCCTGTACCCGACCCCTTGCAGACATGCCTTCTTTTGGGGGGTTTACGCAAATAAGGGGCCCCTAGTAGAGTCCCCCCACATAGTAGGATCCCAATACGGTACCCAGAATTTCGGAAACCCCCATATGTCACCATGTTGGTATGCCTATCCTCGGAGAGCTCTGGGAACTATTTCCCCAGGAGGTGAACACCAGAAGCCTACAACTCCCATGTGATGTTAGGCTTGGCAGAGTGGACATCCCTGGCAAATGACCGGTCTCAGCTGAGATTGTTATAGCTTCGAAGGAGGGAAATGCCCTGAAGCTATTGAAGCTATCGCGAAGCTCCCCCGGTTTCCCAGGCCTCTGATTCATGTCCCCCCAATGCTCCATTAGCCCGCCCCAAGCAAGCGCCACTGTTGATGTTCGAAGGACCACTTCTTTTGAAATAAGTTTGAAGCCTCAGCCCTACCGGAGTCTTTTTGGGCTAGCCTCAGCCTTCATCGACGTGGGGTGGGAGGAGATGGTAAGGGTTTAGGGTTTAGGGTTTAGGGTTTAGGGTTTAGGGTTTAGGGTTTAGGGTTTAGGGTTTAGGGTTTAGGGTTTAGGGTTTAGGGTTTAACATCTCCAATTGGTTCCAGTAGGGTTCTCAAACTCCAGATCCCCAACTTCTGCAATGTGCCGCAGTTCAACGGCTTGTCAGCGGTGACCATGGAGTGATCAGTACATGGAAAGCTATACTCCCCTAAGAACCTTGAGAAAAACAATCTTTTTGATATTAAACCCTAAACCCTAAACCCTAAACCCTAAACCCTAAACCCTAAACCCTAAACCCTAAACCCTAAACCCTAAACCCCTAAACCCCTAAACCCTAAACCTGGGTTTTAATGCAAATAAAAACTACAAGTATTTCCTAAGGGGGCTGTAGGAAGTCTGCAGGGCAAGTATGGCCAGAACCAAGAACGATCAGTCGGCAGTCCGCTGCAACCGCCTGACCGACTGGCTGTGTTCGGTCTCCCTTGCCAATGAAAAATTCTGGGGGCTTACGAAACTTGGGGGATGCCCTTCATGAACCCCCCCCCCAAAATAGTAGAAGGGTTTTTGGGTTTAGGGTTTAGGGAAAGGAACCCCCCAAAGAGGGTACCCCTATATTTTTTTCGGAAAGACCCCAGGATGCAGCAGAGGCCTCCAGCCTCCAACAAGTCCTGCAAATGCCCGTGCCTGTCGTGTCTGGGCGTCATAGACCCTTCAAACAAAGAGGCTCCCATTAACCATAAACCCTAAACCCTGTCTCGATGTCGGCAATACTTCTGAGGGGCCTACATCATGATTTCTCCGTGGCTGGTCAGGGCAAAACGTACAAAGTCCCGGGCTGGGGCATTTGTTAACGTGCTTTTTTTTCGCGTGTTCAGGCCAATAACCAGGTAAAGTTTGGGCTTGAGACGTGTGGACGATGCAGAGTCGTGGCCTCAAGCTTGGACTGGGGAAGGCGAAGGATTTGTAAGGGCTGAGGCTGGTATGTTCCCCCTTGTACTAACAGTCCTTAAGAGTGATTATAGTACCCCCTATTAAGGACTGTTAGTATAAGGGGCAACATCCCAAGGGCTTAGTGTTGTGGATAGTGTTGTCTGTTCCCACCAACCAGGAGCCGATCGAATGCAACAGGGACACTGGCTTACCAGGACCTTTGTGCTAAAGCAACTGAAGCAGCGTGTCGCATGCAGCGACAGACGAATTTCAAGGATTTCGTGCGCTGTGCGTCTGGCACAATAGCACTATTCTCTGACCTTTGCATTGTAGGTCGGGTGCACTCGCCATGTGCCAAGAACTGGCCTTGCTTTTGCATACCCTGACTGGTTTAGGGTTTAGGGCGTTAGGCTTTAGGGTTTAGGGTTTAGGGTTTTTGTGCCAGCGTTCAGACTCACGGCGCAAGAAGGGATTTCGCACCCGGCAAATTCGGCAGCTCCAAAACCTCCATCGATGATCTACCGAATCATAATCCGAAGCGATGCTTCTACTGCTCGGCTCTCGCCTGTACACTTAAGTGAGGTATGTGCTTGAGCTCACATGGTTTTCTCCCCCTCTCATGTTAGGCAGAAGCCACGGCCAAGAACTGGGAACTCGCCCAGAAGACTATAGATCTCCTTCCGCTTCCAGAGGGCTTGTGGACAATGCTTTCAAGATGCTTTAAGGCATGGCTTTCATGGTCCGGACGGTCCGAATTTTGATTCTCACGCCTGTCAGGGGCCAAGTCTGAGCTCAAAGCAGGAGAAATGGATAGCACTTGCTAGACACTGCGAAAGGCCCAAAAGGGCTTGATGGCAACCCATGCGTTATCCAACTCACAAGCGTTGTAGCTTCTTGATGGCAGTTTTACGCTGCTCGTCCTATACACTGTATTAAGGTCTTCTCACGATTTTCGAAACGATGCCCGGCGGTCCAGCGGGTAGGTCGGATGGCTTTTCAACATGAGGTGTAGATCATTAAAGTCTTCGTAGTGTTGTCAGAAGAAGACGTATGCAACACCTCTTCCTGATGTGTGCCAAATTGAGGTCTCGAACTTATCCGAAAGGGGCGTATCTTGAGGAGCATGCTCGCGAGTTAGATGCTGGATGCCGCAGACGGAGGGTCTGGGGATCTTCTCTCTTCACCCCACCCCTCCGCCCCCCAAATGGATCTCCTACCAGCTGCTGTGGCGCGCAGCGTTCACAAAACTCTTGCTGCAGGCTCGAAGGTCACGAAAGGTCATGATGTTCCACTGCCCTGAGAGGAGCTCAAGCACCTGATCGGTTTTAGGGTGCAGGTTTTGGGTTTTGGGTTTAGGGTTCAGGGGTTTATTTTTTAAGGTTTAGGGTTACGAGAATGGGGTCTGCTGTGAACCCTCAGCCTTAGTAAACGGTGGAATGTGGTGCAATTATCGGGCTTGGGCCTACAATGACCTGGTTCTTGACTCTTCTGGTCGTGTTTGCCCTCGGAAATGCTCCCTCATCCTCAATGAAACCCTTTAAACCCTAAACCCTAAACCCGTCCAAAAGTGCCTGACATGAGCGATATGCCAGGGCCGTGAACCCCTTGCCAAACCCTGATGTCAATGCTCAACATTGTAAAGCACAAGCATCCTCAAGGCAAGCCGACGCATGTTTTGGGACGTACTGTATTTGAATGGGAACAGATTCGCTGGTTAAGGTCGAAGTGTTAGAAGCACATCCTTTGGCAATCTCTGTCGGATGGGTCAGCTGCCCAAGAGGGTAGATGATCCTTTCCTTCGCTTCTTGGTAAGCTGCAGAGCTACTTGGAGGTTCATGGGTACTTATAAGTAGGGTTAGAGGTACCCTAAATCGGGTTCTAAGTAAAGTTGCCATACTTCTAACCCTGCCTATAACTACCCATGAACCTCCGAGTAGCTTTGGTGTTTTTGGTTTCTTTAGCCAGGCGACCAAGGAGTGAGAGCGAAACTGGTTGGCTGCAGCTGCCACGTCCGCTGCCGTGCGCCCAGTCGAAGTCCTCCATCCCAAGCCATCCCCCAGACAGTGCTTATATAGATGACCCGCGCAGCTCCTTCTAAACCCTGTATAAACCCTAAACCCTAAACCCTAACCCCTAACCCTAAACCCTAAAGCCTAACCCTAAACCCTAAACCCTAAACCCTAAACCCTAAACCCTACTCTCCGCACCCTGGTTACGCGGCCCAGATGGTTGATTTTTCAACTGGGAGGGAGCTGGAAGGACACCACTTGCTAATCGGCTGGTGTCACTTCAAGGAACCGCTCAGCCTACAATAGGAGGTCGAGTTTCCTTCACTTACTTCAACCTCTTTAAATATGCCTAGTGAACGCATTTTGAGACACAGAATGACACACACACATACACACACACACACACAATTCTGGGGATTTCTCGCTTGAAGTGCCTGCACATCCCGAGCCTTTCAGGGGTGGCCGCATCAAAGTCTTGGTGAACCAAGGGCTTTGGAGAGGGTTCTGGCGTTCTGAGTGCATCCACCGTTTCCCATTCATTTGCTGCTCCTCTTCTTGGGGTCGGCCCCTTCCCGGAGAAGGTCGCGGACCATCCGATGATCTCCTTCCACCGAATGCCCAGTGCTATGAAGGGGCTTGACCCTGAACCCTAAGCTTTGGGGAGGTGCCGTCACGACCCCAGGCAGCGTGGAAGGATCATCAGGTGCGAAAGCCAGGGCAGGATGGGAAAAGAAGGATTCGAGCATTTGGCTTGGAGGCATTTATAAGCCTTGGGGTGGAGACTTGTGCACACTCTCAGCGGCTGTTGGCCTCATGTCAGGTTGCAGAACCCCTAAACCGCAAGCCGTTGAGGCACCCATCTGCGCGGCCAGATGAATCGGGTAGAAGGATTCCGCTCGGTGCAGCGAAAAGCGCCCCCCGCGGTTGCGTGGTGCGTTGACTTCCGTGAAGCCGTTCCTCGAGAATTTGGGGCTGCTGGGGCTTAACGACTCCGTGGAGTCTACAAGGTTGCTACTAGGGTTTGGGGTTTAGGGTTAAGTCTGAGGATGGTTGATGTTGCCCCCTGATGGGTGAAACCCCCTCTCCCAGCAGCAATGAGGTGTCCATGACTACTTCAACAGTGGCACCGGCAAGCAGCAAAAGCAAATGACCGATTACTGCGGGGCCTTTCCAGGAACTCGAAGACCAGCTCCCTTCGCAATGCTTGAATTCGCTCACGACGAGCGCCTGGCATGGTTAGTTCTTCGCAGGGAATGAAGGGATTTGGTACCTTGTACAATGCTTGCCAAAGGTTTTAATTGTAGGAGATATAAAGGTACCTAATTCCCCTAAACCCTAAACCCTAAACCCTAAACCCTAAACCCTAAACCCTAAACCCTAAACCCCCAACTAAGAACTGGCAAGATGAAACAAGGCCGGGCACGAACCGCGTGCTTGCGGAATGACGCGATCGAGGTGGCCTGTCAGTAGCAGAAAGGTTCCACATTCGGGTTAAAAGGTTTACATATATATATATATATATATGTATATGTATATATATATCTGTATGTATGTACGTATGTATATATATATATAGTTTCGTGAAGTTAGGTTTGTTGACGGCTTGTTGCCCGCAATCTTGGAAACCATGCTCGCCTTGCGCACCATGAGCTCCTCTGGCAGACCAGCGTCCTCCGAGGCTTCTGGGGAACCATTAGGTGATTCTTACGAGGCCGGGTAATGCGGATTGGCCTGAGGTTTGCAGTAGAGTCTGCAGTTCCGGATGCAAGATTTGCGTTTCAAGCACAACTGACACTACAACCTACGCAGCCGCTCGCTGTACTTTTGGTTGTATCATGGCTGTTCCTCCCTACTTGATGCTGATCCCTCAGGCGGCATCCTCCTCCTCATCTTCGTCCTCATCCTCCTCCTCGTCCTCTGTTGTGATCGATAAGCCGAATAGGCACTCATCTTCGCAGTTCGTCGAGGCAGCAACAGAGGGGGTCACCTGTGCAGGCGCTGACTCAGGGTAGATGTGTGGGAAACCTCTCAAAACCCTACAACCTAAACCCCAAACCCTAAACCTGCAATAAATGTGCCGGAGTAGGCTTTGCTCCGCCTATAGGGACCCATGGGGCAATGTATGCACCGACGACAGCTCCAGTTTCAGCTTGGATTTCAAGTAGAAGGTGTCCGAGAATAATGATGCACAAGCCGGGCCCATATCTGCATGGATTAGATGAGCGACCCATACAGTAACGAGATGCGGGCTCTTTGCCCGAAATCTTTCGTGATGGGCGGGGGTGCCTACTTTTCAGAAGTCTACCTGTCCTCCCCCCAATCAGCAGCCACAAGAGAGTCTTTGTATGCCACCCACTCTTCTCAACGGGTGGTGTTGCGTCATATCCCTACCCAAGCAGGAGGAGGAAAGGGTACAAACAAGGTCACGCACGAGCAGGGCCGAGGGAAGGTAAGCTTGAAAAGCAGACGGTGGGCCTTTCACCCGGATACAACGTTGCTCAGCTGTGTAACAGGTCTAGAATAAACTCACAGCTAGCTGCCCACAACACAAGCCCTAAGCCCTAAACCCTAAACCCGGGGAAATAGAGCCCGCACACTGGCTCGCAGCTTCATGACCGACTTCCTGAGAATTCTCAGGACAAGAAGATGAGCCTTTCTTTGTGCGTCGCCTCCGAGGATACCCAAAAACCCCTAAACCCCTAAACCCTAAACCCTAAACCCGAAACCCTAAACCCGAAACCCTAACTTGAGTTGAACATCCCTGAAGCGAGGGTTTAGTCTTATGCCGTTTAAGAACTCAAACTGAGCTCCTGACATGCCATCCGGGAACATGTGACTATACTCCCCTCAGAACCTTAACAAAAACACTATTTTTAATATCCTCATGGGTTTATATGAACCAAAAGAAAAAAGAACCCCAAGGGGGATACAGGTGAAAGCACTCCCGCGAGACTGTGAGAGGACCATTGCGGCGGTTTGGGGTCTTTGGCCACCTGCCTAGCAGCCTCGCGGTTTAGGGTCTTGGGTGTACGGCTTAGGGTTTCGCGTGTCCCGGAAACCCTTGGTGTCCAAATCCAGGCACGGATTGACAACGCTTCGGTGATCTGTCTATCCTCTCATCCCGGAGCGTGCCTCAGGCACGGCGGCGTACCACAAAACAGGCTGCTGGCTGATGGACCCGAGTTCTATCTTAAGCTTAGTTGCTGAGTTCATAAGCCCAAAAACGTGTACACTTTCAGTTCTGCAGGGGATTCCAGTACCCCAAAAAGTGTCAAGTGTGCTCGCCTTCCCCACCCCCTTCACCCCTTTCTGCAGATGGAGTGCTATCGTCTTCGAGCTCCAGCTCACTGAACGTGGGTGCAGTGACATTGGCCAGCATGCTGCATACCGACTCGTCAAGTTGGCCTCGGGAGGGAATTAGGTGCTGGCATCCCGAAGAGGCTGCATTTCTCAGATGCTTTTAGGGTCGAGTTGGGGCATGAGTCTTGTGCCAAGGGCGGCTCGTCACCGTTTGCTTCTACGTTACAGATGGAAGAGCAGCCTGCCCAGCTAGCATCAAACAAAAAGAGCACAAGTCTAGATCCTGGCCAAAGCAACAGTTGACTTCTAGAGGATTTAGGGTCGCATGAACGGGGATCGCCAAAAACGGCTGAGGACAGTCACGGTGCATCCGTCGAGACGATGGCTGCTCACAAGTGTGCGTCGTGCGTTTGTGCCACTCGTCTGGTTTATTGTTTTGTTTTACTCTGCGTTTTCTAAGTTCAAGTCCTAGCTACGCTTTCCTACTACTATGAACTGCTGCTACAATGGCTGAGTCGTGAGGTTCTCGGCCCCTTCAAGACGGCATTTGGGGACACAGGCAAACACGCAACCAAACAAAGAACACTTAGCAACACAAACTACCCCAACCCACAATACAATGCAAAACTCTGGAAACCAGTCTTCATTTGATGTGTCTTGAAACCCCAAACCCAAAGGAAACTGGGGACTGTCTGCCTGAAGCTGAAGTCCTCCTCGCAACCAGCAAAAACAAAACATTAGGGTTTAGGGTTTAGGGTTTTAGGGTTTAGGGTTTAGGGTTCAGGGTGGGATAAGCCTGTCTTGGTGGAGTGGAGGCCAAGGGGTGATTTTGAACGCTTCGGGCTTGACCATCAGGAGCCTCCGTGGTATTCCTATAACAAAGCACCTAAAAGTGGCGACTGTTTGCTGAAGAACCCCAAAAGAATGAAAGAGAATAATCCCTATATTACCCTAACAAGGGAAGATGATCTTTGATTTTTTCGGGGTTCTGAAGCAGTTCGTAGATGGTAGCACCGAGAAAAACACACCAGGCATGGAGTCTCTTCCATTTTCTGCATTGCGACAAGTCTCCAAAGAAGTTTCTTGGAAAAACCCTGCAACGCCTCAGGTGTCCAGGTTGTTCCAAGGCTGCTCGTGGTTAAAACCCCTTGCCCGCCAAACCCCGACGGATGCTGATCTGAACGTCAGCGCCCGGAGAGTTCTGGCACGCCATCCTATGGCGTTTGGTGATTTTGGTGTGGGTGCCACAGGTCACTGCAGCACCGTACCAGCAGCGTCGGTCAACACACATTCTTGTGAGGGACCCAGAGCCGCACAAGAGCCTAGAACCCTAAACCCTAAACCCCATAAACCGCATGAACCCTAGAAGTCCTGCAACACTAAGCCACGTTTCTGAAACCTGCGCACTACAGACTTACCGTCTCAGACCGGCCAAAAGAGTTCGCTGCGTTCGCGTTCGCGTTCGCCTTCGCGGCCGCTACTGGATCAACGGCCCTTGGAGCCACAGCTGCCTGGGATGTAGTGTTTAGGGTTTGGGGTTCACCGACAAACAAAAGAGAAAACACACGAAAACAAAAGGAAACCAAACATACCATGTACATGCGTAGGTTTTTGTTTATGCGTAGGTATAAATAAATGAGTATATATCTATATCTATACCTATTTGTATATCAAAATCTAGATTAATTGATCTCTACATATGCTAAGAAGCAGCCGCTGCATCCGGTTCCGCTTTCTCTGCGCTCGACGGCGGTTCCGCCACGTCCAACCGAATCTCCTGAGCATCACGGGCATGGAACGAGCGGACAGAGTTTTCTGAGCAATCAGGTGGTTACTGCTCCTCGCCCGCAACACCTTTCTGGCGCAGGGTTCCGGACAGTTTGTGTGGCCTCTGGCCGCATGAAGCCAAACCCTAAACGAGGGCTCACACGCACACTCTGTTCGTGGGTGGCCTAAGTCTAGGTGAGGGCACGCGTTTAGAGGTTAGGAGCTAGGACGGTCGACCCCCTGTAGCGCAGTGTTGTGGCCTCTGCTCCCCTTGCTTCAAGAGCAACGACGAGCCTAGCTCTGCCATTAGCTCCCTAAGGTGCGGATTTTGAGGTGCTTCCGGGCGGAGGTTGGCTCATCTATCATCTTCATGATCTGGGGATGATCGGAGTGGATCAGCGTGGTACTTGCTGCGGGTTCTGGAGAATACACATGATGATGAGGTGAGTTCCGGAACGAATCCTCGCATTCCTCGCCTCTCTCCTCATGGCGTAGGTGGTTGACCACTGTCTGATCGCTTGCGCTACGTACCGTTCCCACTACATAATTGGCGAGCGGCGGGAATAGACAGCAAAAGGGCCATCACGAACCTAAATCTGGAAACCCCGACTCCTGTGACCTGCCTCAAATGTGATGTCTACCCCTCAACCCTAGAACACAGTACTTTATAGGGATGGATCTTCCAGGAGAGTGGGCTGAAAGCCCTGAACCACAAATCCATCACGAGGAGGGTCTTGCGGCTCGTCTGCGTGGTGCAGGACGTCCGATGACGCTTCCGCCGCGTCGCTCTCCACGTCGAATTCGAGGTTGCACAATTCAATTGCATGGCCTGCAAGTTTTGGGGGTTCTGGCAGGTCTGGGTCTGGGTTTGAGGTTTAGGCAAGGTGCTACTCAAACCCTAAAGTTCATGCATCTCCCTCCTCGACCCCCCCCCCCCCGCCCTCTGAAAGCTTTGACAACCTTGCGTTCCAATATCAAGAATCCCACGCTGCCCCGCCTGCGAACTGCCACGTGCTGGATACAAGGCTGACAAACTGTATGAGCATCTGGCCGGCCGCGTTGACGGCAAAGAAGAGAGAATAGGCCGTGATGCACCCGCAGTAAAGAGCCTGCGACCGCTTCTGTTCCTGGTCGCGTCCAAAGCTCCGTATCCCTGCAACCCTAAAGTCTAAACCTAAACCCTAACACCCAACATGTGCTTTGATGTGTTTAGGGTTTCCGGCCTGAGGATGAAATGTTTTGGCTGTCATGTCAGAGCCAGTCCTTCAGCCTCTGTATTTGCGGGCATAAAGCCCACCTCCAACCTCTAAGTCCGGAACACTGTGAACCTTAAACCTCAAACCCGACGCATTAATCCCGAGCCCCACCAGATTCCCCCAAAAGACCAAACCTCAAGCCTTGCAAACCAAAGACAGGTATCTTCCAAGAAGTCCAAGATGTCTTGCCGCGGGATGCCTCGGCACACGCTGTCCCTGAGCGCCTCTCAGGGTTTGGGTCGGTTGGAGTTGGATCGTGCGTGGGACCATCGTCATGGAGGGTCCCGGCTGTAGATCACAAAGATAACAAGGCTACCCTAAACTCCTAAACCCTAATCTCAACAGTCTCAGCTTGTGGGCACTCGGCCTGTCGGAACTGCCAAGGGGGAAGGACACAGAATCGATGTACCACCCCCCGGACGAGCACAAAGGCCATGCATGAAGCAAACCAGTATTGTCGGACGAGGAGGAAACCTTGGTGGCCCAATAGCCATACCACAACAAGGGTACCTTGGTTGGGGTTGGTTAACTGTATCAGAGAACCTTGAACCCAAAACTGGGCAAAAAGGGTACCACTGGGCCACCAAGTCCTAAACCCTAAACCCTAAACCCTAAACCCTAAACCCTAAACCCTAAACCCTAAACCCTAAACCCAGAAACAGAAGATGGTGTTGATGTCCAACAAGGTGTCCAGAACCTGCAGCCCGACGCTTTGGTACAAGCCGTGGCCCTTCCAGGGCCAGGTGAAAGCCTTCACCTTGCTAGCCCAGGAAAGGCATCTTCCCAATAAGGGCACTATTCTTCTTGGGTTGGCTTTTGTTTTTATTCTTCTTTTTTTGTTTTAAACAAGGGAGCCCAGAACCAAAGCAAAAAAGGGTAAAGGGTACCCACAGGGCTCTCAAGCCACAGGCTTCAGCCTCCTGTCGACGTCGCCAAAATCTTCTGGTGGCTTCACCAGGAGCTCTTGGACTGCATGCTCGAGCTCATGACGAGCCTTCGTGTGGGTATCGGACGGGCCGCAAAGGAGGCGATGAAGTATGACGCCGAGCAGGCTGGCCCAGTACACACCGACAAGGCAGATGCAGATGTCTCTGGATGTATTGAAGATCTGCATTGCAGTCACCGGGGGTGCCCAGGAAAACAGCCAATGCTCGTCTAAGGTGCTATTCGTCAAGACCAACTTCTTCTGAGATCTCCAGGTGGGCAGCACAGGGTTCAGCATCCATGAGAAGCTGGAGACCACGTGGTCCGGGATTATCAGCCCCCAAAAGAGCCCCCCATACATGAAGGAGAAGATCCCAAACAGAGCTGTGGTGCCTTGGGAATCCACGTCAACAATTGAGATCATACTATATAAAAAGAAAAGTATCTATACATATATATATATATATCTATATATCTATATATCTATATATCTATATATCTATATATATATATATATATATATATATATATATGGGCACTGGTATACTTGAAAAAAACAGAAAAAAGGGATCCCAAATCGCCAAGAAGGTGGCGGATGAGGGCGGCCACCTGGCCGCCGAAGCTTCTCGATACCATCGCCAATGTCGGAGCCCTCAACACCTCCTCTCTGAGGGCGTTGGCAAAAGCTTTTTTTTGGTCTTACTTAACTATTTTATATTTTCTATTTTATGTAAATATACATATGCATATAAATAAAAAAGAATATATATATATATATGTATATATATATACACCCTTTATGAAGCAGAGGGAGTTGTTTTGGAAAAAAGCAGGATTGGGGAAGTTAAAACACCCAACATCACAGCCAACACGCCACCGCTGCAGCAGAAGCCACTACTGATGAAGCTTGGGGTCTTGGGCTTATCGGGCACAGGGCTTAAGCTCCTTCATCCCGTGTAGCATGACGGCTGGGCCCAGGTAAAAGGCCGCCGCGATCGGCAGCCACCAAGCCCAGTGTGCGAGCATTAGCACAAACCCCAACCAAAACATGCCCACACCGACTTCAAGGAAGCGCCAGAGCTTGACCACCAGGCCATTTTTCCGAAATGCCTGGCTGACTAGCAGCTTGGCACCCTCTAAGAAGGGCTCGGCCCCGTTTGCATGGCGGCTCCGCCTCAGAAGGCACTTTCGCTCCAGGCGTACCTCTGCGTAGGCGAGCAGGGCCGCCAAGGTTGGCATCAGCCAGGCACGCCAGTCTGTCATGGTGCTCACCATGGTGGCCTGGACAGTTGCATAGGCAATCCAAAAGTCCCGAGCATCGGGGTTCTGAAGGAGGTCCAGGAGCGGTATGCCGGTTTCGTCTTGCCATCGAATGTCGCCCCCACAGCTCGACCAGAGCTGCAACAAGGGCTGGGTCAGCTCTCCGGGATTGCGGCAGCTCAGGCTTAGTGCGGCTCGTCTCAGGGCGCTGTTGGTAGAGTCGGTATCGACTGTATAGTTACATCCCAGCTGAACAAGGATCTCACAGTCCAACTGGGGGCTACCCCTGCTGACATCGATGCTGCAATTCTCAAGCAGCTGCTGCAGGTCGCCCACGCCGCCAAGCGAAGCCGATTGCAGCTCCTTCTCGGAGCAGGCTACGGCGCCGCAGCGAAGCCATGGCAGCAAGGCCAAAGGCAGAAACGACGTGGGCTTCAGCCCCAAACCTCCCATCCTCAGCGAGGGAGACCTTAAGCCTGAAGCCACGCCGGGATAAGAAAATGAGATAAGGACTGGAGTCCAGCTCCTGGGGCTGGTCCTTGGCGTTTCCCCACTCCCTTCCGTTCTGCCTCCTGCTTGGAATGCAGGGACTCCTCAACTCTCCCTAAAGGGCGGGTTCACGAACTTCAGGGACCCTAAAATAACCCTTAAGTCATAGGCCTCCCTCAACAAAATAAGGACCCCAAATAAGGTACCCACAACTACCGTAACCGCCAAATGCGCTTAAACCCTAAACCCTAAACCCTAAACCCTAAACCCTAAACCCTAAAACCCTAAAACCCTAAACCCTAAACCCTAAACCCTAAACCCTAAACCCTAAATCACGCCTTCACCTGCCTGCTGCCAGGGGGCCATCGCCTCCCAGAACTTCTTCTGGCCGAGTCGGCGCGGTCAGGGAGCGCACGAACATCTGGCAACTCGACTTACTCCGGCCCGAGATTAAACCTCTAAACCCTAGAGAGAAAAGCATCTGCAGCTAGTTGCACTCTATTGGCCCGGTTGCAAGCACATGACTTATGTTGGTGCAAGGCAGGGAAGAAAAATACCACGCTCAACCTTGACAGTGCGTGGCAAGTGTTAAGTGTTGCCGGAGGAGGGTCTTCTCAGCCTGTGCTTGAGGCCAGGTTGTCGTGGATTCCCTGCTGAAGCCAACGCCGCCAGGGTGTTTAGGGTTTAGAGTTTAGGGTTTTGTTTTTGGGCACCCGCATAGCTGGACGAACCATCTTAGGGGTCAGGGTTCGTCACATTTGATATGCTGGCTACCGCAACGTTCCAGCGCAAACGCACAAGAGGCAAAGGCACAGAGGATTCCTCCGGATATTGGGCCCTAAACAGCCTAACCCCTAAACCCTAAACCTAAGCCCTAAACCATACAAAACCCGATACCCTAAACCTGTCAACCTTTATCAACTTCGGGAGGTGACTGCGCTCCTTGACAGGCCGATCAGCTTCATGCGCAAATGAGCAATCAGAGTTTCCCAGCTTTTCATGGCATTAAGCCATTTGGGGATACGCGCCATGGTCGCAGAAAATAAAGGATGCATGGCAGAATTAGCCTTTGCCATCGCCTCCTACGCAGCAGGAGTGTGGGCCAAGGTGCTGAGAAAGATTGCGGACGCGAACCTCGTGGCTTGCAAGTTGATGACTCTGAAGCCACCAGGGAACTGCGACAGGAAAAGAGCTGTTGACGCTGAAGCCGCAGATCCAAAAATCTCAAATGGCTGCAGATGCTCAGGGCTGATTAGGGCTTTGGGTTTAGGGTTTAGGGTTTTGGGGTCCAGGATTCGAGGAGGGTTGATGAAGTTGCAGCTCTGGACTTGAAAGCGTAGCGTTGAGTTGGGATTTAGTCGTGCAGGAATGCGGCTTTTCGGGTGGAGGTGGGGGATTGAAGGATAGGAATTCCCAACGCAACTCAAACGAAATGGTGCTCTCATTTCCAGCTTCATTCAAACACATGCTGGATTCTGGGTGCCTGAAGAGCAGAGGTGGTACCGCAGGTAGGTGTCTTTGCAGAATGCCTGGTAACCTCACGAAATCTCACGTGGCCGGTGCAGACGAACCAAACTTTCTACTGCCGAAGCAGTAGAAGTGGGAAGTCTTACTCAGGCAGCACACTTCACCTCAGCTCTCATCTGAAAAAAGGGCTCAGCTGCGAAATTTATACCTCCTCGCACCGAGCTTGACTTCAAAATACTTTGCGGTTGCTCCTTGGCCTTCTGGGCCACACAGACTTCTTGGCTTCAATTAGAACCCTTACCCTAAACCATGTGTTCCCAGTTGGTGGTGTTTACTGAACAGAACGATCACACGACTGGGCGACTCCTGGATCCCATACCAGAGGTCCAACCCGGCTTTCAAGCCGATTTGCCGCTGCTGTCAGGGTACTTTGCAGGCTTCTTGTGTGCTACAGCTGGTGAACTAAACTCTTTGAGTGAACCCTAACCCTAAACCCCAAATACCAAACACCGTCTCAGCTTCAGTCTGGTGCGCAGGCTTGACTGGGCCATCCTAGCACGATTGTGAGGGTCTAGAGTCTACAGCCTACGGGCATGAAATGGTCCTTCAGCCTTAAACCTAAAGGCCGAAATCATTAGAGGTGCTGGAGGGTTTCAGCTTCAGTGTTGGGGTCGGGTCGGACGTGTAGTCGAGGAGTCAGGACTTAGCACTGGCTGTGTGGCCACATTGAACCAACGGAGCAAGAAGCGTGTGACAAAAAATGCGGTTACCGGCCCTTGCCTGGCACAATTGTTGTGCTACGTCAGGATCAGTTGTGTTGGGTTCTTATAAGAAGAAAGGCATCACTTGGGGCACTGTTCGCGGACCCTGATGTAGAACAGAAACTCGCTGCAGAGCCCTGGCTTTGCTAAAAAGCTTTCATTTTAAGCAAGAATGCAGAATCGAACTGGCATATTATGCTCTTTTATATTTTTTCGCTCGGTTCTGCTACTGTAGCATGATATGTTCTGAGAATGTATTGCTACAGTTTTATAAGCCATACTTCCTTGACGCAGATTGCAACTCCACTCCTGCGGCTCTGGCGAATCGTGTCCGAATGAGCTAGCCACAAGATAGATATAGATAGATAGATATATGTATATATATATATATATATACGTAGAAACATGATTAAGCATAACGACCATAAGAAGGACCGTAAGAATGAGAACAACGGACCATAGCCCGGTCTTTTTCGACTTGTGGTGTTGAAAGATTAAAAAAGAAGCCTTGCCTTGCCTTGGCTCGGCAAAAGCAGGAGGGGGTGCCAACGAGCAGGAGCTGTTCATCATCGAAAACGAAGTCCGCCATTTTTTTTGCTGAGCGCTCGTTTCAATCTCGTGGATGGGACTAGTGGAATCCACACCACACCCTAGCAAAAATGGACAGCTTTTCTGGTTCTCAGCTTCCTTCCTTACCAGCTCCTGTGGCACGCAGCGGGCCAAAAAGCTTTGCCGCACTTCCGAAGGTCACGAAAGGTCATAGGGTTCCACTGCCCGGAGAGGAGCTCAAGCACCTGTTCGGCAACAACCCCCCCTGGGAATGAGGTCTGCATAGATTATATAAGGGATAGGGTATAGGGTTGAGGGTTTAAGGCTAGCGTTGAGCTCTCTGCCGGGCCTTATGCTGCGATCTGATGCGTTTGCTCGGATGCGCAGCGGGGGCCGGGTTGCATGTGCCGGGGCTGCAGCTGGGTGCCCGATAAGAATTGCAATACTCTTGGTTTTACTGCTATACAGAGCTACTGCGGGATCAGGATCCACAAGGGTGAACAATATTTGGGCCGCAAATAGGGGTGCATTAATGGAGGTACTCCGTTGTGCAATGCCCATTTCGACTAGTTGCTTCTAGAATGTCTGGGGCGAGAGGAGGAATGTGAGCTTAGGGCTTCGGGTTGAGGGAGTTCATCCTGCGTATCACACTCTTGCTATACTGCAGGGCTGCCAGGTCACTGAGCGGTGTGAGCCAAACTGGTTGGCGGCAGCTGCCACGTCCACTGCCCTCCGGCCAATCGATGTCCTCCATCCCAAACACTCAGATAGAGTTCAGAACCTCAACATTCGTTCTCAACGTGCGAGCACTATTTTTAAGGTCCCGGCCTCCTCTGTAACAAAGGCCACCAGATGGGAACCCTAAACCCTAAACCCTAACTGTTTGCAAAAGAAGGGCTTTCAGAGCTCACTGACATCAGACTCTTAAATGAAGGGGGCCTCCTTGATGTGAAGTGAGGTGGCTGCTCTGGGCCTCTTATTCAAAACCTTTAGGGTTTAGGGTTTAGGGTTTAGGGTTTAGGGTAGTACAAGAAATCCGGATCCTGGGCCATGGTTTGGGACATGCAGCCCGAAAGCCTAAATGGGGCAGTGCTTGCCGAGGAGGGTTTAATAACAGTGCCCTGAATTTCAAACAGATGCTTCAGGGGCTAGACTCGGGAGTAACCTAGGAAGAAAAAGGGTACCCTTTTTGGTTTTAAGGGGTTCTTTTTGGGAACCCCAACCCTAAAAAAAGGAAGACAAAACGGGCCTACTCCCCGGGCCCGGGGGGGTGTAGGGGAAGCTTGGGGCGCCGCCTGCGCACCCTGAACATGCGGGCGGGCGCTCCTCTTCTGGGGGTCGGCTCCTTCTCGGAGAAGCTCGCTGACCAGCTGAGGATCTCCTTTCCCCCCCCCCCCAATGACCCAAAAGAAAAGTTCCGTTTGCCTATCGCCCCAATTTGGGGGGGGGGGGGGGGCAAGGAGGGGGGGAAGAAGGGGGGGATGGGGGGGGGGGGATGAAAGCAGCGAAAGCAGTGGGGGCCTTGTCGGGGTGCGGCGCCTGGCTAAGTAATCATGCCCAGGTACCCTGTTGCGCCGCCAGGTGAAGCGGGTACAGGGACTCCGTGCGGTGCAGCGAGAAGCGTTTGCCAGGGCGCGGCGTGTTGACTTCGGTGAAGCCATTCCTTGAACCGGGCTACACAGCATGCGTGCATAAATGAAGATGCGGGAACGGTTAAGTGCGGGGAAAACCTTCAGAGTTCTTGGCGTCACGTGAATGCGAGCTGAGTCAGGTCTGAAAACTATTGCTGCGGGCCTTTCCATGAATTGGAGGACCCGCTCCCTTTGCTTCTCGCGAATCTGCTCGCGACGCTCACCTGGCATATAGCTATGTTCTTATATTGCTTTCTTAGTAGATTACTATATAATTCTGCTATCATATTTCCATATTGTCATATCATTATATTCTTGTAATATCATACATCTTCCCCGAGCCCATTTAGGGTAGGCTTGAAGCTCCGACTTTATCTCTAGGATCAGTTACAGGTAGGGTTTAGGGTTTAGGGTTTAGGGTTTAGGGTTCAGGGTTTAGGGTTTAGGGCTTCATATGGTGCGACATTAGGGGCACCATATTGGGGTCCTTCTTATAAGGGAATCCTATTATTTGGGGGTTTATTTTAGGGTCCCTATTTTCGTTAACCCTCCATATGGGCCCTTAACAAGGGGGCCCTCAGACTATCTGGAGAGGCTTGGGCTATGGCCATGGTTGCATCTTCGCCAAGGGTGCAATTGGCTAGAGGTAGGTACGCCATATCATGGAACCCTGGGTAAACAGGACCGCGCACGAATCGCATACTTGCGACATGAACCGGTCGAGCTGGCCTGTCAGGGGCGAAAATGTTTAGTCAAACCCAAAACCCAAAACCCAAAACCCTAAACTTAAACCCTAAACCCTAAACCCTAAACCCTAAACCCTAAACCCTAAACCCATATTGGTGAGTGCGTTCGCTGGCCTTCCGCACCATGGGCTCCTCCGGCAGACCGTCGTCCTCTGGGCTTTCAGGCCCCTACCAAGTCAAGCCTTAAACCCTCGGTTTAAGGTTTAGGGTTTAGGGTTAGGGTTTAGGGTTTAGGGTTTAGGGTTTAGGGATGAAAGGGTTTAGGGTTTAGGGTTTAGGGTTTAGGGTTTAGGGTTTAGGGTTTAGGGTGGGTTTAGGGTTAGGGTTTAGGGTTTAGGGTTTCGGGAGCCGTAGTCTTCCTGGGTGTCCCATGTGAACTCTGGACATGGTCCGAGGCTTTGCTGCGCTGTTGCTTGTGAGTCGCAGTGGTCAAGGCAACAAGTACCCAGTGCCCCGGGACTTCAAGTGAAAATCAACGGGAAGGCAAGAGCTCTTGTAGTTGAGAAGTCGGTGAAGATTCAGGCACAATGAAAACATGCAACTGCGCCAACACGAATGGGCAAAAACATCAGCTAAGACAGCTCAAGCCCACTCTAAAACAGTTTTTGGGAAGTCCCATCAACACGGCCTCCCCCCACCCCCCCCCCCCGCCCTTCAACCACACGGCTGAGCATGCATGCAACTGCGTTTACGGTTACCAGAACTTTGCAAGTGAGCCCGAACATTGTTGCTTCGCAATGTCTAGGAGCAGCATATGATAGAGAACAAGAAGAACCCTCACAAACGTCGCGCCCGATTATGTGTTTGGCTGTTTTTGTAGAACTCCATAGACAAGAAGAAACAAACAACAATACACCCCAAATCAACACTCGGATGCTTTCCAGAATGATGGCAAACAAGAACATCTTTCTCAGCGGTGTAGTAGACCCCGTGCCGAGCTTGTTGTAATCGCCCGGACCCTAAACCTCCTAAACCTCCTAAACCTCCGAAACCTCCGAAACCTCCGAAACCTCCTAAACCTCCTAAACCTCCTAAACCTCCTAAACCTCCTAAACCTCCTAAACCTCCTAAACCTTGCGGCCTCTTCATCCTCCTCTGTTGTGATCGATAGGCGGAACGGCCACTCGTCTTCGCAGGTCGTGGAGGCCGCAGCAGAGGGCGTCAACTGCGCAGGCGGTGGCTTTAGCATTTAGGGTTTAGGGGGTTTAGGGTTTAGGGGGTTTAGGGGGTTTAGGGGGTTTAGGGGGTTTAGGGGGTTTAGGGTTCAGGGTTTAGGGGTTTAGAGTTTAGGGTTCAGGGTTTTTCTGGCTTAGAGTTGCACGCGACGAGAGCTGGAGAGATGCGTGAGGGGAGCCGACAATTGCGTATGGCGCTGGCTTTTCTCGCCCCGAGGACGTTCTGCGAGGGGCAAAGGTTTTTTTATTGCTTAAGAACCCCCAAAATAGAAATGTTCTTCCTTATTAAGGATAATATCGGGATTCTCATTTTCTATTCTTTTGGTTCTTAAGCAAATAGTAGCTATGGGTGGTAAGCCTATGGTGCCGACTGAGCTCGCGAAACGAGGGGGCAACAAAGTGGGCCCTATAAACCCGAAACACCTAAAAACCCTCAAGCCAAAAAAACCTAAATCCGAAGAACCCTCAAAAACCCAAACCCTCACATCATCTCACATCTACACACGTCTGCCGTGCATCTGAAAAGTGCCTGGCAGGTGCCCCAGATGAAGACCTCGCCCTCCCGGCAACGCGACTTGCAGGTTCGTGGGTAGTTAGAAGTAGGTTTATAAGCAGGGTAACTTTACTTATCACCCCATTTAGGGGTACTTATCACCCTAGTTGATGTAGGTATAAGTATGGTACCTATACTTATAACTCTACCTAGGGGGGTACTTAGAACTCTACTTATCAGTACCCTTATACTACCCATACGAAACTCCAAGTAAGGCCGACGGTGGCTTCTAAGCCAAGGCACGGAGTGAAAGCTCCGATGGCTATCCGTGCGGGTGCCTCAGCTTCGGCCATGCTCCAAAACCCTAAACCCTAAACCCTAAACCCTTGACCCTTAACCCTAAACCCCGGCGGTAAGAGTTGTTTGCTGCGGGTGCTTTTATTTTTCCAACCAGAAGGGCTCCTCCCACCTTCTAACCTCAAGAATCCCTGAAGCTTGCATGAACCTCCTCCCCCTCCTTGCAGATGGAGTGCCGTGGTCTTCACAGGTCGCGGGCTCACTGACATTGACCAACATTTTGCATTCGGACCCATCGAGTCGGCCTCGGGAGGGTAAGCCCTGGCATCTTAAGCTCCTAGTTGCTGAGTTCATTAGCCCCCCCAAACAGTGTGTAAACTTTCAGTTCGATGGGGGATTAGAGTATCCCAAAAAGTGTAAAGTGTGCTCACTCAGCTACTAAGAGCTTTAGATGCTGCGGAGATCGCATTTCGTGGACGCCACGACGACGCTTAGGGCAAGTTTTGGGGTTCATGGGGTGAACACTTGGAGGTCCATGGGTAGTCATAAGTGAGAATCTAAGCATGGTAACTAAGCTTATGACCCTATTTAGGGGTACTTGTAACCCAACTTGTAAGTGCCCTTTTCGTAGCAGTCATCACGCCACTCGAGCTCTGTTGTATCTCTGATTCCTGCCTTCAAGTCCCCGTTCAAGCTTTTCCCGGCAACCTGTAAACTGGATAAAGCTAGATGCCAGTACCTCAAAGGCTTGAGAAGCTTCACCGCAAGAAAGTCCAGCTACGCGCTCTGTGACCGGATGTCGGGGCAACCATATGGGGGTTTACGAAAATGGGGGACCCCTAATATAGATCCCCAAATAGTAGGATTCCCTTATAATCAGGACCCCAAAAAGGTACCCTCATATCGTAAACCCCCATATCAACGCGGAATGTTCGCCAACTCCCGGAAAGGTGGTGGAGAAAGCTGGGAGGGCATCCTGCAAGGAAATAACTCGGACGTACCCTTAATAAACTCACCCAAAACCCTAAACCTTAAGGCCTAAACCCTAAACCTTAAACCCCAGACCATCCTGCAGCCAAGAGGCCGTCGCCGCCAAGAACTTCTTCTGGCCGAGCCGGCGCGTTTATCGCGAGCACAGGCATCGACAAGACTACCCTGGCCTTCAAGATCTGTATGCGGCCTGCGACCCCTGGCAAAATTCCGGGTTTAGGGTTTTAGGGTTTGGGGTTTGGGGATGCAATAAGTTGGCAATAAGAGAAGAGGCATGAGCTTTTTGTGGCAACAGGTGTAGGCGTATCGGTGGCCATGAACAATGTTGAGGGCCTGAGCCTGTGCTTGGCCATTCGATCAGGGAGCCCCTGAACACGCAGCGACGAGCATCTCGATTCTCTCATCAAGCTCATGCATCGGGTTAAGAGGCCTCCTATGCCCTCCTATACTTGCCAACCTTAATTCCTTTTGTAATGCCTTATCGGCGAAGAGGTCTATGAAGGTTGGGTGCATCTTGTGGCATTTTAGCAAGACCCATGCGCAGTCTCAACCAAAAAACAGGCTCTCATAGCGGCTTTCTGCATGCGTTGAAGTGCATACAACTTCTTAAACCTTTACAGGCCTCTCTGCATCATGCCGTACATGGCCCTTGGAATCTCGAACGCCCTATGCCAGCATTCCTGCTGTGTGGCGACATAACTACTACTACTACTACTACTACTACTACTACTACTACTACTACTACTACTACTACTACTACTACTACTACTACTACTACTACTACTACTACTACTACTACTACTACTGCTGCTATTACTATTATGTGTGTGTAGGTTGGGAACTCCGTAGTGTTGAGGACACAGCCCAGTCAGCTTTCTGGTCACCTTACCTAAGACATTGCTGCCGAGCCGCGGCGCAGTACTCACCTTGGGGTCTTCGGCTTCTGCAGAACCATTCTTTCAGTCTTGTGGCTGTGAGGCTTCGTTCGCTGAGTCTGGAGGATCTTTCGGGTGCATTTTGTGCGAGCTCCGATCCTCTGCATGTGTTGAAGTCTTCAACTGTGGGAAAAACATAGCAGCTGGAGCTGTTCCTCATAGAACTCTGGATGTGCGTGCATCTTCCAAAGCCTTAAATCTCAGCATTCCTAAGCTCCAAACGCTCTGATATCAGCAGTTCCACGTAACGTCGCAGCATTTCTAGGTGCACAACTGCTTGTTTGCTTCCTTGCCTGTCCGACGCTTGTTTGCTTGCTTGTCTCTCCGACGCTTCTTTGCTTGCTTTCTTATCTGTCCAGGTACCGCAAGCAGGGCGACAGCACAACACACATTGAAAACACATAGGTGCATACCAAGAAGACCCTGTATTTAGTTCCTGTGGGGTTAGAACTTGGAATGCTCCCCATGAAGCTAACAGTCCTTTAGGGGGATTATGCTCGAGGGTACAATAATCCTACGAAGGACTGTTAGCATAAGGGGGAACATCCCAAGTAAAAACACAGGAACTTTTTGAGCACGCTCTCCCATCCTTACCAATGGGCGGTCTGAACAAGATCTCGTGATATCATGCCAGGACTCACCACGAAGGTTCATGGATAGTCGTAAGTAGGGTGTAAGTATGGCAACTATGCCTAAAACCCTACCAGGATACGTATAACCCTACCTATAAGTACCCATATGGACCTCCAAGTATGTTGAGCATGGCATGGGCTCATAGGAGCTACGGTTGACCTCCCAAACCACCCAACCCCTTGGAGCCCTCAACCTCATGCGGCTTTGCCCGAGCCTCACACCCCCAAAAAGCCCAAAACCCCAGGAGCAAAAAAACAACCCGGGACAAGCAGACGACCAGTGCAGCCACGCTGGCACACGAGAACCACTCCCAACTCCGCTTTCAGTGGAGGCGCCTCAAGGTCTTCTTCGGGGCGCCTTTTCGTTTGTTTTGTTTCTGTTGCTGTTGTGTCCGCCCACCTAGTGGTGGTGTAAGGCTTAAGTTCAGATGGGCTTCCGTGGAGCATTTTGGAGGGCCCTTTGTTGCCTCCTGGCTGAGTGACTGAGTGTGTTCAAGGTTTGTATAAGTACCCTATCTTGTGACAAGGTACCTTCAAGTCGGGTTGGTTTTCAAGGTAGGGCCGGTTTGGGAAGGTCTCAGGGCTCGGGATTCAAGGAGCCAGGGTGTGGGGGTTCTTTGAGGAAGGAGGCCTCGAGTCAATGAGACGCAAAGGTACGGCAGAGCACACACACCCGCATCTGCGCCTGCGCAGCCTGAGGTGCCAAAACAGCGTCAAGTATACAGTAGATGACCCTAAACCCTAAACCCTAAACCCTAAACCCTAAACCCTAAACCCTAAACCCTAAACCCTAAACCCTAAACCCTAACCATGGCCGCCGCCTCTCCATGGAGAGCGCAGTGGGGCAGGTCGAAGCCTTCCAACCGCTGTGGCGAGTGAGTGGAAACCCAAAAGGTGCGTATAGGGTTTAGGGTTTAGGGTTCAGGGTTCAGGGTTTAGGGTTCAGGGGCCTGGTTCGTCGTAGTAGTAGTAGTAGTAGTAGTAGTAGTAGTAGTAGTAGTAGTAGTAGTAGTAGTAGTAGTAGTAGTAGTAGTAGTAGTAGTAGTAGTAGTAGTAGTAGAGTAGTTAGTAGTAGTAGTAGTAGTAGAGTAGTAGTAGTAGTAGTAGTAGTAGTAGTAGTAGTAGTAGTAGTAGTAGTAGTAGTAGTAGTAGTAGTAGTAGTAGTAGTCGTCGTCGTCGTCGTCGTCGTCGTAGTAGTAGTAGTATAGTAGTAGTAGTAGTAGTAGTAGTAGTAGTAGTAGTAGTAGTAGTAGTAGTAGTAGTAGTAGTAGTAGTAGTAGTAGTAGTAGTAGTAGTAGTAGTAGTAGTAGTAGTAGTAGTAGTAGTAGTAGTAGTAGTAGTAGTAGTATAGTAGTAGTAGTCGTAGTCGTCGTAGTCGTCGTAGTCGTAGTCGTAGTAGTGAGTAGTAGTAGTAGTAGTAGTAGTAGTAGTAGTAGTAGTAGTAGTAGTAGTAGTAGTAGTAGTAGTAGTAGTAGTAGTAGTAGTAGTAGTAGTAGTAGTAGTAGTAGCAGTACTAGTAGTAGTAGTAGTAGTAGTAGTAGTAGTAGTAGTAGTAGTAGTAGTAGTAGTAGTAGTAGTAGTAGTAGTAGTAGTAGTAGTAGTAGTATAGTAGGAGTAGTAGTAGTAGTAGTAGTAGTAGTAGTAGTAGTAGTAGTAGTAGTAGTAGTAGTAGTAGTAGTAGTAGTAGTAGTAGTAGTAGTAGTCGTGGTAGTAGTAGTAGCAGCAGTAGTAGCAGTAGTAGGAGTAGTAGAAGAAGAAGAAGTAGTAGTAGTAGTAGTAGCAACGCCCTATATATGCACTTTAAGGGATTACATAGAGGGCCCTATGTATACACGTTAAGGGATTATCTGGGGTACCTCATTTCCTCATTCCCTACTAAGAACCAGCCAGTAAAGCTCGACTGGAGACCTGGAGCTGCTAGCTTCACTCGCTTAGACTGCTTATTACTCTGTACACCAGCCGAGCCGTGAGGGTGGCAACCTTGGTCACTGAAGCCTTCTTTCACGACCTGAAGCGCCACAAGCCCAATGGCATCTGCTTCCCAAATCGCCTGTTGGCAAGGTCTGCTGGCGCGCTGAAATCCTGAGCTCTCGCGAAACCGTAGGGTTTTTTGGCCTTGGACCTTTGGGGATTGAAAGGAGAATGGAACGTTTGCATCAGTTCCTGCATCGAGAGCTTAGCCAGACTCCAAGAGTGTTCTTCACTCTTGTCTTCGGGACCCGCTCATTTGCAACCAAGGGGCTTTGTGGCCGGCCATAGCCTTGACTTGCAAAGGCTGGTTGCGTTCTGAGCAATTCGTACAGGCACCACGAGGCTCGTAGGGTCACGTTGAAGCACCCTAAGCACTAGTCCCTAAAACCGTACGCCGAATGAGCTTTGCCGCAGGGTTGAACAAGAGAGATCATCTCAACGCCAGTATGTGCCATTCTTTGCATCCGTGTTGTTGTGGGAGCGTGGTTTTAACATAATTCGTGCAGTAGATGAAGTAAATAAACACAACAGTAGCTAATATCTTTCAGTAACTCAGAAAATATTAACTATGATGCTTGTCGGATCTTACAAAAAGCCATTTTCATTCGTCTTCCTTTCTGCCACGACTGAAAGAAGAGCAGATAAAGATCAAAGTTGAATTCGAGCTGCAATCCCAACTTTCTTGTCCTAAGAAAGTGTTTGAGCCCGACCTACGCTAAATGAGAAGCCTTTCGATTCATTCGGATTGCAATAGACATGTATTGGGGTCTTGCTCACAGGAATCATATGAAAAAAAACACCGCTGGTCGTTGCCCTTGAAGGGCATCTTGAGGCAATTTCCCAGTAGTTGTTACTCATTTTCTGTCTAGAATGCCGTGAGAATCGTAGCTCGTAGCTGCACTGCCTCTCTTTTGGGTTCTGGGTGTACAACTTACTTCAGAAAGAGGACCCTCAGTAAACTCCATGAAGTGAGATTCCTTTTGTTCATGCCATTATGAAGATTCTACAATGTGATTCAGGTTGACCGAAGCCAAAGAGACTCCAACCGAATTAGATCATATTCTTACCTGAATTCAAGAGCCAGTTCAATCTTTTGTTCCTTGCAACTTCACCAGGAAATGCTTTCAAACTCAACTGGCTGTTCATCACACAGGCGAGTTGAAACGAAAAAAAGCAGCTAGATGCAAAAAACAATCTCGCCATTCTAGACGGGCACAACATATGTGTATGCACTGATAGAGAAAAGTAGTAAGTCCTAATTGAGCTCGGAGAACAACATATGAGACTGAGCCTGCATAACTGACCGCAGCTCTCCTGCACATCCTTACAACATCTGCCTGAAAATGCGTCACAACGGGAAAGCCCAAAATAATTGAAGGAAAAGTGAAGAAAGTGTCATTCTCAGCCTTTTGGGGCGTGAACTATGGAATTTTGCAACTCTTACATTTGCAGCTCTGGTGGAAAAGCGGTTTGCGCAGTCGCAGCAACAATATCGGAGGAGGTTCTGCTTCTTCTTCCTCTTCTTCTTCTTCTTCTTCTTGCTGCTGCCGCTGCTGCTGTTGCTGTTGCTTCATGCTATGTTGCATTTATGTTTTGGAAACTACAAACACAAAACAAACCACCTGCACTCCCACCTCGCCACATGTCAAATATCTGTTCGTGCATTCACTGAGTACAGAACTGACTTCTGCATTTGCTGGCTGTTGTTATTATTGCTATTATCATTACTATCATTAGTATTCTCACGATTATGCTTGTTACAAGTATTGACCTTCTGGCGAATTTTGGGGATTATGGGCGGGCTGACTTGGAGGAGTGTCCCAGGCAACATGAAACCAGAAATTACACGACTCAATGGGGGTACAGTACCTTTTTTTTGGGGGGCTTCCTTGTTATTTCAGGGCATTTTACTATTTCGGGTGTCTATATTTATGTTGGGGAAAACCTAACCCAAACCCTAAACCCTAAACCCGAAACCCTAAACCCTAAACCCTGAACACCCCCCCCCCCCCACCCACCCCAATGCCCGCTTGCCCCGAGCAACTGGGGCAGAAGGCGCTCTCCACAGCTGTGAAGCTCGTTTGGGGCATCCGCGCGGCCATCAGCAAAGGCCTACAGGGACGAGGGCCTAGGGTTTAGGTTTAGGGTTTGGGGTTTGGGGTTTGGGGTTTAGGGTTTGGGTTTTGGGGTTTAGGATGAGGCATAGGGGCTTCCTCGCTCGCAGCTTGCTCCGGGTCCATGGGGCGCCTAGCTAAAGGCACAAAGCCGAGCACAAAACCCCAAAGTCCAGTACTGACAATCTTCAAGTTTTTTGGGGTTTTAGGGCATCCAAAGAGAGACTCTGGACGCCAACCAAACCCGTCTCCTACATGGGGGTTTTACGATAATAAAGGACCCCTAATAAAGGACCCCAATAAGATACCCCTGATCTCAAACCCCCACAATCTCCCACATCTCAAAAGCGTAACGGGGGCTCCAGTGGTGAGGCTTCCGAAACTCTTGCGAGACGGGGAGAGGCTCCGTGTTCCCGGCGTGCTCGAATACACATGCCTGTGAAAGTTTGCATGTATGGCAATACTGCGAGTGCAGAATCCCTGTGTGCCAAGTCCGTGACACACAGAAGCTCTACCCCAGAACTGACAAACTTTGCTGTTTGTACACTTTGGACAACTGGGCATCCCACATGTTTTTGACTTCGCAGGGACTACATGCTTACTCGAGGACTTAAGCCCTAAGCCCTAACCCTCCAGAAAGGACTGTTGTGAGGCGGAGTTGTTGGGTAGTTTTGAGTCGTTTCATAAGGTTTGGGGGTTAGTATGAAAGCTTAAAACTTTAAACTTATGGCCTCACAACAGCTCTTTCGTAAAGATCTTGACCATGATGTTTGGCAACAGTGAGGTGATGTTTTGAAACAGTGACATGTTCAAGCCCCCTCCCCCCCCCCAACCCCTAAACCCTAAACCCTAAGCCCCAAAGCCGTCAAAGCCCCGAAATCTCGGAGAGCCTCGAGGACTGCTCGGACTAACTTGTGCTTCGCCTCCTGCAGCTCTTTTCTCTCTTGGAGGTTCCTATGGAACTCTTCGTTGCTGAGTTCATAGGCCCCCCAAAAGTATACACTTTCAGTTCTATTGGGGGCGATAGTATCCCAAGAAGTGTAAAGTGTACTCATTCAGCTACGAAGAACTCATAAGCAGCTAGGGAAAGTGGGGTTATACGTAGGGTAACTACACGGAAGCTCCACAAAGCATGCCACCTACTGGCTATACGGCTTAAGACCTCCAGACTTGTTTCCCTTGAGGCTTTGCAGGCTTCAGAGGCTTTGAGGTTTACGGCGGCTTTGTGAGAGCTTAGGGCTTCGCCCCTGAAGCCCACCAACTCCAAGCCTCTCTTGCCGGGTTCTCAAGACCCAGATGCCGCCCTAAACCCTAAACCCTAAACCCTAAACCCTTTAAACCCTAAACCCTAAATCCTAAACCCTAAACCCTTTAAACCCTAAACCCTTTAAACCCTAAACCCTAAACCCTAAAAGCCCAAGAGTGACAAATCTAAAGAATCCCGGTTTCATGGGCAGTTGATGGGCACTCCTCATCCTTGCAGGCAGCAAAGTGCGCGAAAAGCATGCCAACCTGCTGCTTCAGCAGATCTTATGCGATCATTTCAAGGGGAAGACCGTTCCAGGTAAGGACGGGTGCTTTTTGCTAAAAGCTTGCGGCAAAGTCTATAAATGACTCTTCCATTTGGCACATCTTTTGACTGGGAGTGCCGCCCACATGTGGGAGGTGCTACGGGTATTTAAGATAGGTGACATTCACATCTGCTTGAGCCCTCGAAGCCGTCAGCTGCAGAATCTGTACTGGAAGACCCAGCCCATCTGAGGCGTGCGCAGGCACCACGCGGGTGATGTCGCCGTGGAGAATCATCTGCCCTGATGCCTGAAAGGATCCCTACTTCAACGAGCTCTGTAGAAGCAAAGCTCTGAGCCTAATACCCTATGACTGCATTCCTACACGGGCAGACCATGCCGAGGTACGCCCTCACTCCCGGGAGGGGGGTTCCCGGCTTCACAACCCCCCTTTTTTATGGTTCCCTACTACCCCCGCCTAGGTTTGCCCCTTAAATAGCCTTGATTAGGCCCATGTATCCCGAAAGAGCCTTTTGGGGGTGGGGGGAACCTAGGGCCTAGGGGGGGTAGGGTAGAGGGGGCTTCACAATAGGTTTATGGCACCCACATAGCTGGTCGAACAGCTCAGCAGGTCTCCGACAGTCTGAACTCAATCGTGCGCCCCTCCTCCTGCCCTTCTTCAGGTGCTCGGTTCAGTGCAATCGGTTTAGGGTTTAGGGCTAGAACTGCCTCATCGAACTCGCATGTCTGACCATCCAAGCCAGCCTGGCCACAGGAATCAAGCTCAGGTAAGCATGACATACCCTAAACCCAAAACCCAATACCCAAACCCCTGACATGACTTAGCAAGCAAGGCCACATGACCAAACCAGTTCCGACCCAACATTTGGCCAACAGGAGTTCCAAAACAGCCCCAAGGCAAGCCACCCTAATCCCTAAACCCTGAACCCTAAACCCAAAACGCAAACCCTACCCTAACAATAAACCCTAAACCCTAAACCCCTCCAAACAAACAGGGACCTCCTCGAAGCCCTCGCGCAGCTGTGCCGCAAAAGCTGCGATGGCCATGGCAGCTCCTTGGTCGGCAGGTTGTGCCACCCGCAAAACCCTGGTAGGGTTTAGGGTTTAGGGTATAGGGTTTAGGTAGCTGGCAGCTGAGACTGCGGCTTACCGACTAGAAAGATGCCACATTTCCCCACGAGTCCTCATTGCTAAACTTTTCACTCGCGTCATCCAAACTCTGCTCCAATCCATCCAAGGGACAGCAGCAGTCTTGCTCGCAGGCTGGAGCTAGCTCAAGAATGGACAATTGCTATTCTTTTCGGTCCTTTCAGTGCATGGAGGATGAAAAGTATGCAACCCATTGACAAGTTGAGCATGTGCTTGCCGTGGCATTTGCTGGCCAAGATCTTGCCGAAACAACTAAACCATACTTGCTGGAAGCGTGACAGCTATGGTTTGAGGGTGTAGGGCCGAGGCTACCGCCAGGATTTCCGATCACACTTGCGCAAGGCTGCTCTACAGCTTAGTCCGCTGGACCCTTCCCGCGCTTGAGCAGTGCACGGTGTGTCAAACGCAGCTTTCATCGGTTCGGTGGGGTTTGGGGTGTGCAGGAACTCGCCGTTTGAACAGGTCTGCATGCTCTCCAGCACAGGTTCGTTGACTTCTTTTGATATCGCATATGAAATATAGTCATAACTATATGCCATAAGTAGAATCTATAGTTTCAGAATACAACAAATATAGCTATAAGGATAACATCTATATGAATAAGTATAAACAAAACAAAGAAGAATAAAGGTATAAGGATAACATCTATAATAAGAGACATTAACATTACAACATAAAGAAGAATAAAGAAGCCCTTCTTTAGGCATCCGGAGGTGCGCAGTGCGACGGTGCTCTCGACTCGCCACCTTTGACGGCACGCCACATCCACACAGGATTTCCGAGCCTCTTGCAGAGCTGTGTGGTGTGGCATGGAACAGAAGGGTTTAGGGTTTAGGGCCTTTAGGGTTCAGGGTTCAGGGTTTCGGGTATAGGGTTTAGGAGAAAAGGGTCATGACCGTTTTGTTCTACCGAAGATCTCAGCTCGCTCGGCTCCAAATGCCTGCCTGAGTTTCAGAGATGCTGCTGCCACTCAGGCTCGATGTTCGAGCCCGGTGTCGGTCGATGGACTACTATTTGCTTAAGAACCCCAAAAGAATAAAAAAGTAATATTCCCTATATTACCCTTATAAGGAAGAACATTTTGCATTTGTTGGGGGTTCTTAAGCAATTAGTAGTGGGCTGGTTTTTAGTTCATGCAGGGTGCCACATCTACTCGGGGCTTTGCGCACAGTCACTCGTGCAGCCAAGCTTTCCTTGCACGTTCTCGTGCCTTCTGAAATCAAGTGCAAAGTACCGGCTGTCAGACATAGCACTCACCAAAAGCCAAAGTCAACCAGGTGAGCCTTGCCCTGACTTTAGGGACAAAAACAAAAACGTTGCTTCCGAGCTGAGCCCCTGAGTCTAGCAGTCTAGCGTGCAGGTGATTCTCCACCTTCGGTCGAGATGGGGTCGATCTACCAGCTTCGCTGGAAGACATCGGGTCCGTTCAAGCTTGCCTGGATGTAGTGCGAATTACAAGGTGCCTAGTGAGAACGCCGTGAACACAAGATCCTAAACCCTAAACCCTAAACCCTAAATCCTAAACCCTCCCAAAACTCCATGCTCTAGGTTGCATGCAACAGCCTCCCGCTTGGAGTGTGAGGGGAGAGAGGGAGCAGCGGAGTCGGCTCCCTGTGACCCAGAACATCACGTGGCTGGTCTGACTTAATATTGGAACCCTTAAACCCTAAACCCTAAACCCTAAACCCTAAACCCTAAACCCTAAACCGAGTAGACCTTGGGTAATATTGGGGAGCAACCCCCAGGTTCCCAAGACAGTCTGCCTGGGCTTAGACCCTCACCCTAAACCCTAAACCCTAAACCCTAAACCCTAAACCCTAAACCCTAATGCCTTTCACTGGCAACCCTCGACCTAGAACTTTGCTCTGCCTTGTGGCCAGAAGCTTTCTGCGCCCTGCTTTGGCCCAAGTACCGGGTTACAGCCATTGACATCCACTAGCCCGTTGGACCCCGAACTTTGGCCCTGTGAGTGGGCTTGTTAGCCTCTTTACCCATTCAACCCAGTAACCCTGAGCCCCTAACCCTAAACCCTGAACCCAATCGTTTGGACCCATGAATTGGCCTCAAACCTGATAAACCCGTTAACCCAGTAACGCCCAGATGAGTGGGCGAATGGGCTAACGGGGTTAGCGAAAAATGTCAGCGTGTCACATACCCAACACTGTGTATACACACTGGATCCCGATAGAAGCAAATTGGAGCTCATATCCATTCAAAAGGGCCAAAAGGACTGGGTTCGTGCCCTAAACCCTAAACCCTAAACCCCAAATACGGTTAGTGGTGTTATGGGTTCAAGGCCTAACCTATCCATAGGGCCCAAACGATTGAGTTCATGGGTTTCATGGGTTGCGGGATACGCGAAGCAGTGAGAGTTGCACAAAATGCAAGGGGGGGATGCCCCACCTAGCCGGCATGCTTGCGTAGAAACGGACCAGGGTACCCAAACTGAGTGCAGAGAAGCCAGTCTTAGGCATCCTGTGCGATTGGAGGGGCAGGAAGGGAACTCTCATCGCCGAGCTTCAGGTGTTGGACAACGCCTTGTCGCATGAGATAGGCGGAGAGGCTGTCGGCTTCTCGGGAGAGGTTGCATCATCAACCTAACTTCCTGACAAGTCAAGGGGCATGCTGTGGAATGGGGTAAGCCTGGGGATGCGATGACCCCCCACCTCTCCTGTCCCACAACCCCTTTGCTCGCAAACACGCGTCAACTCCATCTGCGTACGGAGCAGCTCAAGCAAGATGCCCTGTAAGAGTGACCCTTAATAAGCCCGAATCTTATTCCCCAATCTAACCCTTAAATGTACCTTACTCCCTATAAACCTACTAAGTAGCCCCTAAATAACCCCCAAAGAAACCTTAAGGTCCCTTATAAGGCAAGAGTTTGAGTTGCCCCACAGCTCAGGCTCAGCAAGCATGCCCTCTGCTTTTGCCTCTTGCTCAAGGTTGCGCTTCAGCCCTCTCGCCTGCTGGTGGGCGGAGGGCGGCGAAAGAAATTGATGTACATTCTGCAGCTCCTGATGTACCGAGGTGCTGTCTCCACCAGAAGCGGGGCACCCCCAGGTCACCACCCTCCCGTCTCTGCGAAGGGCGGCGAAGGCGAAGGAAGTACTGCGCACGAGAAGGACATCCTCAAGTTCGTCCTGGACCATGAAAATGCCGGCTAGGGGGCAGCCCTGAATCCCAAACTGCCAAAACTCAAAAAACCCCTCCCCGCCCTCTCCTGCACTGCACTGCTGTCGCCGCCACAGGAAGGCTCGCCCCAGGTGATGACTGCGCCTCCTGCCAGGAGAGCTGCGAAGGCCGCGCAGGTCGACTCGATCCGCTCGACAGCCTTCAGCTGCTCCTGTGACGACTTTTGCTCTAAGAGGGTTGTACCTGAAGTCACCTGCATACCTGTGAAGACAGCCACTTCCATAGTTTTGGGGCATGATGGGTTACTCTCGGCTGGCTCAGAAATCTCGCCGGAAAGCTTGCAAGGGACGCCCGAAAAACTTGTTTTAAGCTCCTGGACAGCCTGGCTGTTCCCTCCCGCAGATCCGTCGCCCCAGGTGACGACGGAGCCATCGCCGAGAATCACGGCAAAGGCATCGGACGTGGCCTCTGTGCATTTTTCTTGCATCCTTCTTGACCCCTACAGACTTGAAGCTCACACAGGCGATGTCTCTGCACAAACTTGTGCTGAGCCCGTTAAGCCGGTTTTAAGTAAACCAATCTGTTCCCTGCACCTGCACCAGCTGCACGTCTTGGAGCTGCGGCTGGACGCTCGCAGAGTCCCCGCCGAAGCGAGCATGACCCCAGGTCACAACCTTGAACAGGCTGGATGGTCATTCTTGTCGTACCGGATGCTAGGGTTTAGGGTCTTTACGGTTTAGGGTTTAGGTCACATGAGTCACCAGATGCTACGCTGGGAACTGAAACCGTGCTACGAACTGCGAGGCAGGACTCCAGGATACGATAGGTGTCCGCGTCATGTTTCTGGACCGATCGTTCCATGGTCATGCGTGCAGGGCGCTCTTTCCGTGATGCGCTTGAGAACCCAAAGTTCCCTACCGGCCCTTAACCCTGAAATCCTAAACCCTAAGCCCTAAGCCCTAAGCCCTAAACCCTAAACCCTAAACCCTAAACTCTAAACCCTAAACCCCCTAAACCCTAAGCCCCCTCCCAACGCTGCAACCTCTAAATCTCCACACCCAGGGGACGGTTCCATCAGCCCTCAGCGCTGCGAAGGCCGCGGCTGACGACTGAAGATGCCGCACGTCGTGGAGGTGCCCCTGGTTCTGGTTTAAGGGTGTAGGGTATAGGGGTTTTTAGGGTTTAGGGGTTTCGGTTTTTTTCGCCACCCGCCTAGTTGACTCAGAGAGACAGGGAACAATGCTCGTTACTGCTTTGTAACATGTTGTGATCAACAATCCCTCTTCCTGACACTGTCTGCTTTGTTCCAGTTTCCCCCTACCCTCAGTCTGTATTTAGGAGTTTAGGGTTTAGGAGTTTAGGGTTTAGGGTTTAGAGTTCAGGGTTTAGGCTCTTCTCATTCTACTCACCCAAGAGAGCATCAAATTGTTGTCCGATGTTGTCCGACTCGGTAACTTACATAAGCTGCAGTGGGGCATTGGCACATCACAAGCCCTAAACCCTAAACCCTAAACCGAGCACACAGCGGCTTCATGAACCGCCACAGCTCCTGAACGTCCCTGCTGTCGCCACCGTAGTCTGCATCGCCCCAGGCAACCACGGATCCCCCCTCCAGGACGACAGCAAAGGCTCGCTCCGTAGCCTTGAGTTGGGTGGCCTTCTCTGACAGCTCCTCAAGTTGTCTGGGAAGAAGGGAGACAAGAAGCTTTGTAGACAAAACCAAAAAAAGGCTGAAGAAGCCCGGAAGAACGATAAATAGTTTTCCTTATTACCGGCATTCTTTTGGGGTTCTTGAGCGAATAATAGTAAACCCTACCTATGCGGGTCGGAGTTGGGAGATGGCCACTTCTGGCAAGGAGCCTTTGAGAAGATGAAGCCCAGATCGTCGCGACCCCAACCTGTTCTCTTCAGGGTTTAGGGTCTAGGTTTAGGGTTTAGGGTTTAAGGTTTAGGGTTTAGGGTTTAGGGCCATCCTCTACAAAATGTTTGGGCTCTGGGGCCACAAGGGCCTGGAAAAAGACTTCAACTCCCTCCAGGTCGGAAACCCTAAACCCTGTGACTATAACCAAGGTCCACATCAAGAGAATCAACGACACCCCCCCCGAAAAGGGCAAGGTAGACTTGGTAGCCCAGTAACCATGTTATTGTAAGGGTGCCCCTTTTTGGGTTGGTTACTTTATGAAGGGACCCTGAATCTTTCTTCCCTTTGCAACTAACCCCTATATGACCCGCAAAAATACCTTCTTTCAAGTATCGTTCCTATATACCTGAGTAGGCCTAATGTAGCCCCTAAGCCCCTTACAAGGGAACCCCAAAAGCCGAAATTAGAGCAAGCCCCGAGTTATACAGGGGGCCTTCCGTTCAGAAACCCCCGGGAAAGTGATGCATGATTCGCCACCGAAGAACTTAATTAACTGACCTCGAGCTTTGAAAAGCTTTGCTCGTTGCTACTCGCAACATTGTTCTCGAAAGCCCCGTGGGGCTGAGAGTGACTTGGCTAAAATACAGGGGGCCTGAATAATTACAATAGAGGTTTCAATAGTATAGTTATAAAGGGCTCACACGGGATAATAGTATAATTATAAAGGGATCATAAGGGACGATAATATCATAATAAAGGGATCATAAGGGAAGACGATGAGTAATTCTTCTGACCCCTAGAGCCTACGGCCCAAAATCCAAGGAAAAAAAGGTTGAAACTTTCAGAATATACTACCTTATAAGAAGCCCAAAAGTTGAAAAGTTGGGTTTTGAGCCAGTAAGAGAGTAGGCCGAGGGGCTAAAGACTGTACCATCCCTGAGTCGCGCAGCCACGGCTTGAGTGGTGGCCTCGAGATCCTGCCAGGTTTCAGAGGTTGGCAGGGTTTAGGGTTTAGGGTTCAGGGTTCAGGGTTTAGGGTTCAGGGCTTAGGGCCGTGTGGTTTAGGAGTTGGGTTTCGACTCTCGCAACTCGTGCAAGCAGGCGCTGTGAGTCTTTGGATAAAACGCCTTAAATCCTCAATCCTCAACACTGTACATCCGAAACGCTGAATGCAGAGCACATGAACGGAGGAGCAGTACTACTGACCGCACGACTCTATCCGACAATGCCAGTGTGGAGGACTATGTATGTGAAATTCTTCAATGAGGAGAGTAAAGATTGAATGAAGTGCCAGATTCCACCGAGGAAATCCTCATGAAATTGTCGCACCTGCATGCCCTCGCTATGGTCAAGCCACGCCACTCGATGCTGACACAGTTCTGGCCCACTGCACTTGTGGGTCAAGTGAGTGTATCTCTCCAACTATCTCAGGTGACATGAGCATGCATGGCATGGCCCTTCATCTGGTGAACTTGCACAAGGTGCTTCACACCAGCATCCTTCTAACTGATCTTGTCCGCTGCTTTGACGCAGGCTTGAGCGAATATGTCAGCACCATGCACGTCAGCTGTGATATCCGTGAAGACCTGAGAAACGTGTCCACGAAACTAACACCAGAAGGAAGTCCCAGCTGCCCTTCCCTGAACCCCGACCACTGCCAACTCCTGTAGGTCACTGAGTCGATGCCGAAAGCCGAGCGCCTCCAGCTCCTCGCACATGTAGGAGCCTTCGATCCATGAGACATGAGTGCCAGAAGGATGGTGGAGGGTTTTTGGGGTTTAGAGATTAAGGGGGGAGGGAGCATTAGCTGTTCCCACAAAGGCTGTGAAGTTGATGAGTTGAAGGGTTTGGGTCAAGGGGTGCGGGTTTATGAAGACTTCTGTAGCCCAGTAAGCAGATACCACTCTGAACTGAACGGGTCCGATCTCGAACCCTGCTTTTTGGAATCTTTACGGTATTGAAAATGCCACTAATTCGGCACACTTTCGGATGCTTCCGTTTATTTGCTCTTGCGTTCTTCTTTTGTTCGCTTTCCGTGGGGTTGCGTGGGTGGGTGGGTGGGTTGTAGCATTGTATTATTAACCGGGCAAAGACCTGTGCACATCCGCTATCGTCCTGCGCTTGCGTCCCAGTGCCTTCCATGCAAGAACGTCTAAGTTGCGCACAGTCTTCCCTCACCCCCACGGATTTTGGTGTTCTTTAGGTGGTCGGGAGGTGTGCCACACGAAGTACTCTTACGACGGCCGGTGCTCCTGTCTTTTTCGAGAGGACTCCTCAAGACCCCGAAACATGCATCTGGTATAGGCTGGCAAACTTGTTGTTATCGACCCGCCAGCACACTAATCCCTCCCCCCCCAACAGCAAAAAGGATGCCACAGCACAGGCTCAGCAACCCCAGAGAATTGTCGAGCCGTCAGCCAACTTTGCTGCGAAGGCCCCTGCTGTCGCCCAGAGCTCCTAAAAGTCACTTTACAGTAGGGTTGTTAGGGTTCATCTTATGTCTGATATGACGCTGCTCCGGCAAGAATGAAGTCGGACCGACATGGAAGAGCTGTGGCGGACCCGAAACCCTAAACCCTAAACCCTTCCTTCCTTGATGGGCCCTCAAAACTCTGGAGGGCAAAGAGCCCAGGATCTACACCACCAACTGCTGAGCATTTCCCCCCTTGAGCGTGATGGAGGTTTAGGGTTTCGGCTCTCGCACTCGGCAAGAATTCGGTCGGAAGGTCACTTACTACGACAGTCGTCGAGATTCCCATCCCACAGTGAATCACGAAGAAGCGTCAAGATAAGCGTTTTGGGTTTAGGGTTGCAAGGTTGACCTGTGGCCAACGGGCGCAGAGTCGGTCCTCCACGTCTTGCATGTCGGGCTGGAGGCACGGCCCCTCAGGATCCCGTACCAAGGCTGGGGGGTGAGATAGGTCTTTGGGTCATGTCAACCCGAGCTTTTGCACCCCTCCTCTGTCCACTGGGGGGAGCCCCATGTCAGCACGGTGCCATCAGCTCGTAGAGCTGCGAATGCCTCCGCTGCACCTGAAGAGGAATTTACGGCATCCGCCCCCCCCCCCCCCCCCCCCCCCCAACAAAAAAAACGCAAGCTCGGTGGTCCGACTTTCTGGGGCTCTAGAGGGCTCTCAGGGGCTCAAGAGGGTGCCAAGGGCTTCTTTCTCTTTGCCACATGGTCCGTTCATTCTTTTGTTTGTCTTGTTGCGGGGCTCGAAAATATTGGACGCTTTGACCGTGAACCTTCAACCCTCAACCACATCTCGAGGGGGGTGAGCGCAGCGTTGGTCCCTCAACTCCACAGCCAGGCTCATGGAGGGCAGCTATGGACGGCTTGAAGACTCTGGGACAGCAACAAGGTTTCTTCTGCCCATGGCGCCAATCCCAAAGACGGCAGGTTATCGAGCTCGGGTTTGGGGAGCGGTTTGGGCCAGCACAAAAACAAGGCCCCCGAGGTCTCGAATCCAAAATTTTAAGCATCAGACACATGGCAGGTGTGAGTTGGGATGCTCCCCCTTATACTACCTTACTACCAGTCCTCAGTAGGGATTCTACTAGGGGGTACTACAATCCCTAAGGAGTACAAGGGAGAACATCCCAGGGAGAACATCCCAAGGCGTGTGGTTGGCGGCTCATGGTCTCTTGCAGACGCGGTGCCCTCCACCTTGTCCACGTTGCTCAAGCCCTCCGGTGCACAGTGCTGCTCTCCGCCCAGATAGCCCCAGGTCAGAACAGTTCCTGGGTTTTTCAACTCTGAGTGTGGAAAAACATAGGAAGTCTGGGTCTTTTGGGGAGGAGGTGGAGGAGGAAGACCTGTCCAAGCACAATGTGAATTTATGCATGTATGTACATTCTGCATGAATGTGCATGCTGAAGTATACATATAAGCTAAACAGTCCAGAAGTACATGTCAATGTCGAAACTTCGATATCTTGTCTATCATCCTTTATCCATCTGAAACCAAAATCAGGCTATGTATGTATACACACCTGGCATGTCTCCACAGAATGTCTCTAAACGTTTTGCTGCTGCATGGACTGGACTGGGGGTGGGGCCAGCCTAAATCCATAGTTGCCCGTGTCAGTTGACATGCGACGACTTGGATTTCACCCATCTGCCATAAACAAATGAACCTCAAGGAGACCAAAGGGAGACGCTCCAAAACCCGAATCTCCGCGCCCCAAGTTAGCAGCACGAAAAGTTTTGGGCCTCTGCTGCGGCAAAGGCTCCGTCCACCCGGACCAGCGCGAATGCATGGGAACTCGAGTACAGTGCAGCCTGCTCGGAGGTTGGCTGCAGGCTTCATGTTGCCCCTTCAGGCCGCACGACAGGCGACATACGCCCCTAAGCCCCCCTCACGTAAAACCAGATCTTAGCACTGGGGCATGGCTGTGACTGTTGTAGCTCGGAGTTCTATGCGGGGAAGGAAAGGCTCAAGCAACCTGCGGAAGGGCACGTCTGCGCATTCAATTTGAGAAGCTGCCCTCGCCTTCTGTGTTTACCATGCTGGGCAGGGTTGATGAATGGCTCACGAGAAGAACGAGCCGACCTTCCTTTCTATTCTTGCGACCCCATGTGCCAGCCGTTCATAAAGTGATGGAGACCTTGTTGGGTGGTGACCCCTCCTTTGATGCGGCTCTTATTGGGAGACCACCAGCTGCCGGAATTTGGAGTCCCCAAGTTCGGGAAAAGTACCTCCCCTCACAGGCCTTGCGTGCGACGGCCGTCAGCGTTTCGCCCTCCTGGTCGGGGGCTGTCTCCGGATGCCGGTTCTACCGTCAGAGATGCTCCCTGGCCCCGGGCACTATGGGCATCAACCGAGCGATCTGTCGAGGAGGGGTTCGGGCTGCAAGGTCTGAGCGGAGTGTGCATACAGACTTAAACCGAAGTCGACGTCCTGAATGCCTGCAGCGGCAATCGTCTTGCAACATCGCAGCTTGGAGCCTGTGCTGCAAGCTCAAGTCCGAAGACATCGAAAGGCCCAGACAACCTTCTGGGTTGCAGGCGCTAACCCTAAACCCTAAACCCTAGCAGGCTCCCGAGATTTACAGGATCCCGCCCACGCAGCCCACGCGAAGACGGCCGAGCAGCCATTTGAGCGAACCAGCCACCGGATACCTGTGCCTCAATGTGCACTTAAGCCACTTCTGGCCATTCAAGATGCACATTTTGGCATGCTGCCCCAGGTGACATGCTGCATGTGGGCTGTCGTCTTTCTCACGTGTGCAGCCCAGCATCTAAGCTGACCCTGGGCAACCTCAATGAGATCCTGAGTAGATGCTTCTGCAACCCAAGCCATCCCCATGGAAGCTTTGTTTTGCCTTAACACACACCTTCCAGTCCTGCACGGTGGCGTCGGCTGCCACTTCCACTCTTACCTCTGCCCCGCTCAGAAGCGCAACCGCCAGCCGCATGCCACACCGACGCAGGGCTTTCGCAAAGTCAGAGGTTCAGGGTTTAGGGTTTAGGGTTTAGGGTTTAGGGTTTAGGGTTTAGGAGTTCAGAGGGCTAAAGCGGCTAAAGGTGGCAGCTCGTTGGGAGCGTGACCCATCCTGCAGAAAACCCTCAGCTTGATTCCCAAATCCTACCATCCCTGAAGCAGGTAGGGTTTGGGTTTGGGAACCAATCTTGAAGCCCTAAACCCTAAACCCTAAACCCTAAACCCTAAACCCTAAACCCTAAACCCCCCGAGAAGAGGCTTGAGGAGTGGCAGCCAGCAGCAAGTCTACAGGTCCACAGCCGCCTTGAGCAGAAGGAGGGCTGCATGTGCTCCGAGATCACAGAAAGCCCCTCTAAACCCTCTCTCTCTCTCTATATATATATATAATTAATTTTAATTAACATATATATATGTGTGTGTATTATATATATATATATACAGAGCCACACGATCTTAACACGCCCTAAGAACCGCATTCTGAGGATCACGCGGTCCATGGTTCGTTCCATGCTCCTGCAAGGGGGCTACAAGCCTGAAACTTCCGGATTAAGAGGCCAAGGCCATGTCAGTCAACCTAAACCCTAAACCCTAAACCCTAAACCCTAAACCCTAAACCCTAAACCCTAAAAGTGCATGGCAGGCCTGTGATGTGCCTAAAGGGCCTGGAGCTGATGGACCACCCAGGGACCAGAGGCTCCATGCTCAGGTTAAGGACCAACCAGGCTGGCGACCTACAATTAAGAGACAGTCAGGGGTTTAGGGGTGATATATAGAGAGAGAGTAGGATTCTAAGTAACCAAAAAGGTTAGGAGGGTACCTACCTGATTAGTCCCGAAGGAACTTAGAACAGAAATTAGTCCCTAAGGAACTTAGAACAGAAAGCACATGTTTAAGGGATAAAAGGAGGGACCCCTAGAAGGGGCCCTTAATCTTCTTCCCCTATATAACCCATCTATAACCCTACATATGCCTGGTCTAATCCCTATGTACCTAAATAATCCCTAAATTGCCCCTAAGCTCCCTGATAAGGGTCTCTCCTTTAGTCCCTTGACATGTGCAAGCGCTGGCTCCTGTTGTGCAGCGCCCTTTCGAGATCCAGGAGCTCCTCCCCCCGAAAACACGAAGCAAGCGAGTGGAGCATGCAAGGCCAAGGTTGAAAAGCTCGTGCTCGTGTGTGTGTGTGTGTGTGTGTGTGTGTGCCCTAAACTCAGTCCTACGTAGTTTGTCTCCAAGGAGCTTCTTCGAGACAGTCCGCAAGACCGCATGCATGAAACCCTAAACCCTAAACCCTAAACCGTTACGGATTACTCGCTTTTCTGGCTTGGGGGGGGGGGGACGGGGGGAGGGGCGAATCTCCTTCGTGGCACCCCTTTGTTCCGACCCTTTGGTCACGACCCTCCTTCAACCCGGGAGTTGCTGGAGGTTGCTGATCGTTGCTTTTTCCCCACACGGTTTCGGGTTTAGGGGATTTAGGGTTTCGGGTTTAGGGTCTGGGGTTTGGGGTTTAGGGTCTTAGGGCTGATGCCTTGCAGAAGTTTCTATTTCCAAGAGTGGCTCCTTGTGATGCTTGACCATCTCATCCGTGTTCTTGCGAGCTGTGTCCTGACATTGGGGAAATCATCCCGATGACCGGGGCTGCCAACCCTAAACCCTGAACCCTAAACCCTCACCCTGAACCCTAAACCCTGAACTCTGAACCCTAAACCCTGAACCCTAAACTCTGAACCCTGAACCCTAAACCCTGAATCTTGAAAGCACGGAGGGCCCAAAATACCGCTTCCCTTGGGTAGTCTACCCCGGGCCTCTCATATGAAAGGGAGAGCCTGGAAAACCCTCGTTTGTACTACAGCCAGCTACATCAAATCCTAATCCTAAAGTCCTAAACCCCCACTTTCCTATATGTATATGTCTATATATACATATATATATATATATATATTCACATGTTGAACACAGTTTGTGGTCAATCGGCACCGTGTTGAACCCATTCGTGGTCACTCGGACCAGTGCTGAACCAATCTGTGGTCAATCGGCACCCGTGTTTGGCAAATTCCGGTCAATGGCCACCCTTGGCGAGCCTGCGTGAAGAAGCAAAAAGGCCATTTTGTTGTGGACGTTTCTTTGTCCAGTTAATATTAAGAGGAAGAAGCGCCATTTTGTTACGGACATTTCTGTGTCCATCGAGTCTATCTCAAGAAGAAAAAGCGCCATATTGTTACGGACATTTCTGTGTCCATCGAGCCCATGCCCAGAAGAAAAAGCGTCATTTTGTTACGGGCATTCGGCAAATTCCGGTCAACCAGCAATGTATGTTTAGGGCTTTGGGTTCAGGGCCTAAGGTCTAGGGGTTGAGGAGTTTAAGGGCTTCCTGGGCCTTAGGCCGCTTGAGGATAGGCAGAATTTGAGCTGGCTTGAGGGAATTATATGCAATGTAAAAGAATAATGTGAAACTTCAGATTTTGTTAGCGTTATGGGATTCTTTTGGTTGGACTTGAGATGCTGAACCCTCAACCCTAAACCCTAAACCCTAAACCCTAAACCCAAATAGAGGCGCCTCGAAGTCTTTCAGTCGGGCTTCCTTCCTTAGCAGGCAAGGACGCCAGATGCGTTGAGTGCGTCAAACCAAGCTAAGCCCTGAAGAATAATAGGCGTTCAGGGTTAGGGTTTAGGGTTTTGTCTCGAGGGTTTAGGGTTTAGGACTTGAAACACATTCCGGGCTTCCAGCTTCAGGACGATGGGGAGAGCTTGTGCTAGCTTAGGCTTCAGAAGGCCCTGGAAGCCCAACCCCCAACAGTCTTCAGGGCTACAGCCCACCGCCCTCCCTCCTCGACCGAGGCACTCTGCGTAGAGGGCGTCTGCTTGGTCTTTCGAGGTTTGCAGCTCCTGCATGATCCAGTAAGTTCTGAGATCCACGCCGTAAGAAGGGCTCAACAGCCTAGGCAATTAGGACCCCTATTGCAATTATAGTGATCAGCGTAACGTACTTATAACAGTCATTCTATTTCTGAAGGGGTCTGTCTCTGTATAGGGGTCAAACCATGTCTGAGGCGTTTCTTTAGTTTAGGGGCTTCCTTTTTGCGGCGCTTCGGGTTTAAAGCGAAACCATCTAACCACCGGTTTCACAACCAAAGCCAAAGCTCAACTCCTCCGTTCTCCCCTCAAACTGAGAGGTCTCTCGGCCTGCTCCATACATGCCAGATGGCGCTGCGCTGCATCAATTGCCTGCGAGTGCTGAACCCACAACGTTACTGCACACCAGAAACTTGGATCACGACGACCGCAGCTAGAAACGTGCCTTCTATTTACCTGGCAAACCCCGTGTGTGCCAACTGCTCGCCCCTGCCGCGCGCGCGCGTTGCAGCCCCAGCACGCCCAAATCGCACAAGTTCTTGCCCCGAAATCTTCAAGCTTTATCTCTTTGGGACCGAATAGGGCCCTTCAAGCGTTCCGAAATGTGGTTCCAGGTGCTGGCGCGGATCAGCTTGGAGCAGTTGCACATACATGTGAGCTTGTTTGGCTGGGTGGCAACAAATCAGCCTCCAGACTTGCAGGATTTCGATTCTTGCAACTGGCCTCCGCCTTCTCCAGCCCATTTGCGTACCTCAGGGGTAACATTCAAGGTTTCTGCCTAAGCCTGACGAAGCCGCGACCCATTTTTCATGAAGTCGGCCTCATACTGTGGCCGCCGCTCTGCCCTAAAGGATCCGTCCCGAACATGTTTGGGCACAAACCATCTTGCAAGGCAAAATCGTTGAGAAAAAATTGTGGGAACATGCTCAATAGCACAAGCAACGCACCGAGGGTAAAACCAATGTGAGTAAGCACCGCCGCTTTGTGATGCCACTCCAGTGCAGCACCCCTGTGAATTGTGGAGTGGTGACCTTCCCTGAAAGATGGGGCCTTGCGGAATCTCTGCTAACTCGATGGCTGCCAGGGCGTGCTGTACGAAATCTTATGACGCCACGGAGCGGCAACTGAGGGCCTCTCAACGCGTTTTCTGTACCCATTCTGTCTTTGTCGCCGACGGGCAGCAACTGTGGTGTTTGGAGCTGGACTCGGGATTGGTAACTGTTGGGGCACGTATCGGCTACCGTGTCCTGGGTCTAGAATGGTTCCGAGTCTTCAGCGCTGTAGGTCTTGTAAGCACAACAGCTTCTTTACATATTGCCGGGCTTCTGAAGCAGTGCATTCGATCGCTGGAAACGATGCCTTGTGATGACTCGGTGGCATGTATGTGCACCATCTAACGGCCTAAGCATCTCCAAAACCAGACCCGAAACCGTAATCTTAGGAGTTTACTTAGGGTTTAGGGCTTAAACCCCAAACCCCAAACCCCAAAGCCCAGACCCCAAACCCTAAACCCCAAACCCTAAACCCTAAAGCCTAAACCCTAAACCATACCCTGAACTCCCCCCCCCCAAAAAGACCAGTCTCTGGCTCTGGGTTCTGGACAGCGCTTCTTCCATCAGCCGCTGGCGCTCCAAAAGGTGGGCATCCCTGGAGGGTAGAGGGTTTAGGGTTTGGGGTTTAGGGTTTGGGGTTTAGGGTTTGGGGTTTAGGGTTTGGGCTTTAGGGTTTGGGGTTTAGGGTTTAGGGTTTGGGGTTTGGGGTTTAGGGTTTAGGGTTTGGGGGTTAGGGTTTCCCCCTAATGGTGTCCGTTTGTTGGGGGTACCAGAAATAGTTTGGGTGTGTGTGTGTGTGTGTGTGTGTGTGAGTGTGTTTGTGTGTGTGTGTGGGGTACTATTCTAGGGGCCTGCGTGTGGAGAGCAGGCGTGCGTGTCTCCGACCAGCAGAGGCTAGAGCTGACATCGTCCAAACCTCTTTGGGCCAGTTGTGGCTCACTGACCAAACAGCCGTGTACATCCGATCATCCAGTAGTGCGTCTCAGCCTTTAAGCAAGCTAGGCCTCAACACCTAGTGATCCCAAGGATTCGTTTGAGGTCATTCAAGAAAATTGAGTTATATAACAATCAAGCACCACAAGTGCACCCACAAGTCCACTGCAGGAAGACTCTTCAGAGCACCTAAAGCCCAAATTCCTCAAAATCAGGACACCTCACACTGACATTCTATACCGCCGGCGCCCCATCTTTACTTTTCAGACCCAGATTTTGGAAGCTTTTGTCACCCGGAGTGTTTCCGGTTGAGGAATTCCCTTTGGTTTCCCAAGCTCACCCTGAACCCTAAACCATTTTTGGGCCACGGACTTTGGAGGCTGCGGGCAAACATGCATTTCTCAGAAGTCACATCACGCAATCTGACGCAAATAAACCCTAAACCCTAAACCCTAAACCCTAAACCCTAAAGCTCTGAAGCCAGTGTGAGAGGTGCGAGATGGTCGGAGGCCTCATGTTGGCCTCCGAGCGCATCTTCGCCTCCAGCTCACGCCTCGCATCTTGGGGGTTTAGGGTTTAACCCCAAGAGCCCAATACCTTGGGATGTTCCCCTTCTCATAACGGTCCTTAATCGGGAACTATCGTACCCCTTATTATAATCCCTATGAAGGACTGCTAGTAGAAGTGGGAACATCCCAACCAATACCCCTTAACTAAGGACCATTCCTTGAACCTTAACCAAGATTAAGGATCCCCATATTCATTTAAGGTCATATTCCTTAGTCAAGGGGTATTGGGCTCTTTGGGAAGGTTTAGGGATTGAAGGCTGGGCTTGGGGTGTGTTGGGGTTCAGGGTGTGGGTTGAAGGGATACATGGCTCGAAATTCGGGCTTGCTCTTGGGTCGAGCTCTGAATTAGGGACAACCTTCAGGGAGGGAGTTCACAGTACTATATACTAGGCCTGTATATTGGGGTATATAAGGTCACTAGGTTTGGCACTCAAAGCGTACAGGAACGTGTCCAAAACCCTCAACTGTGTGTGCAGACTTCCTTGCGCTTGAACTGACGGATATGCGCCTGCACCTCGCTACAGACATCATGGGCCCTCAAGGTTGCTCTTGTAGGCTGCCGAAGCTTTGCACCGAACCAAACACCGAAAGCATCTGAAAAGCCCTAAACCCGAAAACCCGCAACTGTCAGGGCCCGTGGCGTCCGTGTCTCCGCAGCAGCCCGGACCTCTGTGATTCGGCGTTCCTGGCTGAGAGAAGCTGGGAAATTCGTTGAACAAAAAACCTCTTGTGTGGCCACCCACCTAGCCAATCAGGCTTATCATGGAGGGTCAAAAATACGCTTCTACTTGGCCTTGGTACAAAAATGTGAGAAATTAGGCTCAGCTTATCTCTATGAATATCTTCGGGACCTTCTCTTGCTCCTTTCCTGCTTCGTGGTCCTCCTTTAGAGGAACTGGGGGTTCCCAGGTTCGACACAGCTCCTGCTGTCGGTCTTCGCCCGCGCATGCGCAGACAACGGGGGTTTGCGAAATTCTAGGCACCCTGTTTCAGGTTTTGTTTTACGAAGGAATACATTCTTGGGAGACTTAGGGATTCCCCTGTTTGGGGAAATGCCCATTTGATTGTTGCGCTTCACTTGTGGTTGGCACCTGCCTAGAAGGAAAAGCTTGCCGCTTGGGGGCTCTTCAGGAATCCAATCGGATTTTGGACGCCCTGTTTGCAAAGCCTTGGATTCGGCATCACCCATCGCCCGAAAGACTTCACTATAACTCCGTAAACCCGCGGCCTCTCACATTGCATAGAGGACGGGTGGGGGGAGGAGAACCGTTCTAAACGCAAAGCCCAATATTCACCAAACAATTGCCTCCCGTGCTCTCGCAGCCACGACATCTTCGTGAGCACGCTTCCTGGCAAAGCCCTACATACCACCTCTGCTCTGAGTTGTATTGCTTGGTGGTCTCTTTAAGTAGGGTTTTTGTTTTGTAGGGGGTTCTCATTAGGGTATCTAGGGGCTATATTAAGGCATAAGGGTAACAGATAAAGAGGCCACCGGCCATTATAAGCTCTGAGGGTTCTTGGTATATTTCTGCCCCGATGCCGACAAACTACAGGCACAAAGCCGTATAGGATGGTGGGCAGATGGAGAGGCAACACTATCGCTGTTCACTCTCTATTCGCAGCCACCTGAAAAACATTGAGCCCAAAGAACACCGCAACCCCCACCCAAACCGACCTTCTGCAAATGTAGACATCAACCGACCTGCTGCAAATGTAGGCATCCGTTAGTATAAGTTATGATGTTCTAGCCCTATTGTACCATGATACGACTTATGCTAGTACTTTATTGTTCACTCATACCATTCTCGTAGTATATTATTCTGCTAGACTATTTCTACCATGAAAATATTACATCGTTGTGTTTTACTTGTTATACCAATCGAGTACTATCTTAGTTGTCCAGTAACCTGGATGAATTGAAGGTCGACCTTTGGGACTATAAGGGGATTATACTACCCCAAAAGGGTTAAAGGTTACCTACTCTACTACTAAGTTATAATATCGCAGTATTCCTATATTTCCTCGGAAGCAAGCCAAGAGCTTGGGATCCGAGCTGGACGAGATCCACGAGCTCGTGAGCCTCCCTGGGGCTTCAGCGGATGTGCATGGCTTCGATGGCGCTTCGAGTTGATGTAGGGTTTAGGGTTTAGGGTATAGGGCTTCATCTTGAGACCAAGAGAAGGAGCAGGGCTATCGAAGCACTTCTCGCGCTGAAGGCCTCGCACTAGCCTCATGTTCCAAGGCAAGACTCAACAGTCAGGGAGGATACTTTGGTTTTGGAGATTCGTGGTTGAGGGGGTGATGGAAAAACTCAAGTGAAACACAATGGAAACCACAATCAAAGCCTCAGAAGTCCATCTGTTTCAATTGCCTCTCCGTGGGGGTTTCCAGCAGTTCAATCCCACATTCTAGATCGGGCCTTGGCCTGCTGAATTTGTCGCCAAGAAGACTACTGCCCTCGATGCAATCCTGAACTTCAAGAAGACATCGGGAGCTCCTAAACAGGAGTGGGTCAGTTCAGGTCGAAGTAACGAGGAGCCGATTTTGACAAGAGCTTGGCAACCTTATGGGAACTCAAAAGTAGGGTTCTAAGTGCCCTAGATGTGTTGTTGGCATACTTCTAACAACTTCTAAGCCTATCTTCAACATATGAACCTCCCAGTGGACATGTCTAGAAGATGCTTCTGGAGTTTTATTGTCCAGAGGCCAGCCCCGCTGGCCTCACTCGCTCCTGTTCCGCGGCGAGCTCTACTCGATGCCGCTTTTCGGCTTCCTGCTTGGGACAGTTTGGGGCCGGTTTAGGGTTTAGGGTTTAGGGTCTTGCGGCTGAAAAAGGAGGGTTAGGAAGGGTGTTTTGTTTTGCCACCGGTCTAGCATTGCTCCATGGGATTCGTGCGGAGAAAGCCAAAGGATGAGATGTCAGACTCCGCCCAAATTGAGTAGCCCAAAGTCAGAAAATCACTCAGAGCAGTCTCAGAAAGTACTGGCAGCACTCACGAGTAAGCGAAACCCACGTTCGTAAGGGTTTAGGGTTCTTAGGGGATTTCTCTGCAACCCTGAGCCCTGTGCTTAAACCCCCTGCATCCCATTTGCGATTCCTTGCCATGAGGCTTTGCTACTACTCGTGGTATGTGCAAGCCCAGTGTGGAAACTTTCATCCGGTACCTCCTTTCGGGCCTCCGGTTTGAGTACATCTGCATGCCTGCTGTGCTGGCCTCCAATTCCACTGCAGCCTCTCTTCGCACCTGCCGCAGACAATGGCTTCGGGTGTGCTTAGGTCACCTGTGATCTACAGCCTCTACACCATGGTCTTCCTCCTGGACTCCTTGCCCTAAACCCAAAGGTCTGATCAAGCCTCAAGCTCTTCAACCCTAACACCCCAAATCCCCTTCCGCACCCAGGACTCTGCTGGCCCTACGCCTCGAAACTGTACTTAAAGCCGAGACCTGCTGTGTGAGGCCTCACACCAAAAGCTGACTTTCGTGCGGCCAGGCGCTTGTCGCACGTTGCAATGTCGTGACATCTTGCACTCCGAACAATGTAGGCGCAAAAGCCGATGCCCTCAACCCTAAACCCTAATTAAACCCTAAACCCTAAACCCTAAACCCTAAACCCTAAACCCTAAACCCTAAACCCTAAACCCTAAACCCTAAGTTCATCCTGGCCTGGGCTACTTGCTCCGTCTGCCTCTGCCGCTCCAGGAGCTGCGCAGTCCGCTCCTCGCTTTTTTGGGGGGACTTCGCGGCTTTGGCTGTGAAAAAAATCAGGCCGGGTAGGGTTTAGGGTTTCGGGTTTAGGGTTTCGGGTTAGGGTTTAGGGTTTAGGGTTTAGGGTGTAGGGTTAGGGTGTGGGGTTTAGGGTTTAGGGTGTAGGGTTTAGGGTTCAGGGATAGAAAGATGGACAGATAGGTCGGTAGATAGGGGGAGCTTGCATGCTTATCGTACTCTATAGCGATCGACTGAGCGACTCGATAAGTATACGGGAAGGCAGAGCAGTCAGATAGCTGGATCGTGGATAAACGCATTTTTGGGTAAATGTTCCTGCTTTTGGGTCCGGGAATTATGTGGCGTTCCTGCAGAAAGACCCATTTTTGTTGCACAAAGTTACGGGGCCATGATGGGGCAGGTCAAGACAAAATCGCACCCCTCTGGCCTCGTCCAGCATCGACTGAAGTCGTCGGATCTTCTCCTGCCAAGTACTCTTCGCCCCTGAACCCTAAACCCTAAACCCTGAACCCCAAACCCCAAGCCCTAAACCCTAAGTGGCCGCGATGTGGCGGAAAATTGCGGCGAACTCATGTGAAACACATGCTGTGCTTTGTTTAAGCACCGTTGACCAGGAGCTCTACAAGTGCCTCTGGGCTGCACTGAAAAAATAACTCATAGTATTCAGTTTTCCTTTATGGTCTCTTTCTAAGTATACTATACAAACCCTCCCAAACCCGATTTTAACTATTCAGGCCCCTATATTACGATAAAACACATGGCTTCTCAGATCCCACTCTGCAGCTGCATGTTACGATTGCTGTGATGTACCGCAAACCGCGGCTGCCGCTGCTTGAACTTGACACCACCCCTCTGTGCACGGGCTGTAAGCACTCCGCAGGGTGATGCTTCCCAAGCACCCGTTATTCTGTGCTGGGCCTTCATCCTACGCAAAAGCAGCTCATAAAGTCAAACTGTTGCCATCTAGACTCTAGTGCATCTCTCCGGCTTGAGCTGCAAGCACATCTCTACTATCTATAGCTTTGGAGACCTCATCCCCACTTGTGAATTCCCCACACACTTGTGTCATCTCACGAAGATATGGGGAAACCTTAAACCCAGCAAAACATCCGGTCCTCCATTTCTTGGAGCTTCTTGGCTGTTGCCCAGTGGTAGTCTTGAACCTCTGGCCAAGCTCTGCTCCGGCTTCTCAGTGGCTTCACACGATGCTCTTTGATACTCCCACAATCCCTGCCAGAAAGGACACGTCTCGACTTTGACGCCGACTGCCATGCCCACTAACCCTAAACCCTAAACCCTGAACCCTAAACCCTAAACCCTAAAACCCTAAAACCCTGAACCCTAACCCTTAAAAACAATACATCCGTGCGTCCATGGCCTGGCGCCGGGCATGCTCCTCCGCCTCCTCCGCCTTGCGCCTCATGGGTGTATCGGCTTTTGGCCAGTTAAGGGCTTCGGCGGTGTCACCTCATTTGGGTTTAGGGTTCAGGGTTCAGGGTTTAGGGTTTAGGGTTTAGGGGTGATCAAAGAAAAGCTCAAACAATGCGACTTGGGAGCGGAGGGCGTATGGTGGGCTGTACTTGTGTTGCTAGGCTGCTAGATCTTTCCTTGCCAGTTGCGTCTCATCACCTGACGCCATTTCAGCCTGAAACCAACAAAGTCTGCAACCGAGACGCGAAAGACTCAACCCGAAACGGCCTAAGAAACAAGCCTAAGTCCTAGACCCAAAAAACCCCAAAACCCTAAACCCTCAACCACTTGGGGGGCTCATCGGTGCCTAGTCTTTGTGGGAAGAAGGGCCTGGGTCCAATGACCTGCGCCCTGTATCTACCTCCTGCTTTTGTAGAGTCTCGGGACCTTGAGACATGTTAGTTCTATGGGGATTACACAGAGATTCGGGTTCGTAGCGTTTCGGTCGCTATTCCGAATCAAGCCCAGAAATGCTGGCAGACACAACTGCCACGCTGTCTCTTTTGCTGTAGTGTACCAAGCTGCTTGGCCCCTGCTTTTGCAAAGGCGCAGAGCTCACATCTGACACGAAGAGGTGCCTAAAAGTGCAAACCAAACAGACCCCTTTGCAACTCGAACAATGTGTCAGTTTTTCGCCGCATGGTCCCTGTCATGCGATGAGTCTTTAGTCTCTCACATAGTAATCGTACAAGACTGCCCGGCACTGTGGTGTGATATAACACGCAAGCCCGTCCCATGGATTCCCTAACCCTAAACCCTAAACCCTGAACCCTGAACCCTGAACCCTAAACCCTAAACCCTAAACCCTAAGGGGGGGCTGGCTCTTCTCATCCTTCAGTCGAGTCCACTCTGCTTCGAGTGTTGCTTCTGGTCTTTTTGGCCTGCGATGTCGGTCTATAGACACTAGACATAACTAGCCTGAATTAGCGATGCGAGGGTCTCGCACGCCTGGGACATGTGCCTGTATACTAAATGAGCAACTTCATTGTAGCTTCATGCTCAGGGAAGCGCGCAGCACTTTTGGCTGAGCGCTCGCTTGTTGGAGCCTGATTTGTTCCCTTAGACTTGTCGGAACAGCCCCTGGAACAAATCGTTGGTCCAGTTAAACGCCGCGGAGCAAGAACCGCGGGCCGTGTTAATTAGTTGTGCTTCGCTTCGGGATCATTCAGTCATGACAGCCGCTGACACCAAGCATTCTCTGTACGATGCATCGCCGCACAAGGAAGAAGCAGGGCAGGGCTCTTCTACGAGCAGCATTCTCGACGCAATGTGAAGTAGATGTAAATCCAACTTTTGCTGCTGCCATTAGACCAGCCCCGTTTCCTTACAAGCCACTGGACACCACAACTGCTCATGGGCAGCACCAGAACAACCGCAAGTCTGAGGGCAGACCTGGGCTCCCAGTTCAGGGCTTAAGGCATAATATTGACAATATTAATAATATTAATACTATTCATACTATTCGTAATATTAATAATACTAATAATATTAATTATATGAATAATATTAGCAATACTAATAAAATAACTAAGAGGTTCGGAAATGGTAGCACGCCTGGCTTGTTTTCAGGTAGGGTCGACTCTTGGCTGCCAAAAAATGCCACAACCACATGCGACCCTGGTGGTCATGATCAGGAAGTTCTGGGAAACATCCTCGCACCTGTTTCAACGTGGGGGGGTATATGCCTGTGGGAAGTGCATCTCCTGTGGTGCAAACCCATAGGGACATAACAACTTTCCAAGTAGGACCTTCAGATTGTAACCCCTAAACCTAAACCCTAAAACCTAAACCTTAAACCCTAAAGCATAAGCAGCAGCACTCCTCACCACTGCCTAAACCCTAAACCCTAAACCCTAAACCCTAAACCCTAAACCCTAAACCCTAAACCCTAAACCCTAAACCCTAAACCCTAAACCCTAGACCTTAACCCCCCTCCCCCCCCCCCCAATTGCATCCGAGGGTGCCAGGGAGGCAGGCCGAGAGGTGCCAGGCTTCGGTTTCTGGGAGGCGCAAGGAGATTTTGGCTCAGGGCGTCCCGGCAGGGTTTGGGGTTTAGGGTTTAGGGTTTGGGGTTTAGGGTTTGGGTTTCGGGTTTGGGGTTTAGGGTTTGGGGTTTCGGGTTTGGGGTTTAGGGTTTGGGGTTTAGGGTTGGGGTTTAGGGTTTGGGGTTTAGGGCGGCTTTGGGTTTACGCAACTACCGACCCAGTGCAAGAGTTTCCTAGCAGCGACTGCCCCCCCAGAAAACTGCGCGGCAAAACGGGCCTGGCAGATCCGAGAAATCGGGCTGCAATAGAACATGAAGCCAAAGTGTGTGGGGTGACTTCAAGGCTTCGTGTGGCTGCAGTTGGCGCGGCGATCTCAAAAACCAAAAGGTTTTGGAGCATGCTTTATGAAGGTTCCCAGAGTAGGAGTGTCAAACCCAAGCAATCGCCTGTCCCCGCCTCCAACCCTAAAACGCGGGGAGGGGCGGCCACAGCCCTATGTGTGACAGGCAAGCTCTCTACACCCCGAGACACAAGGAAGAGCCTTCACAAAAGGGTCGAGAAGTCGGGCCTAGCAATCGCCTCAGGCTCCCGGCACTTATCACCCACCCCATGAAGGTACATTGGAGGAACAGCTCGGCTTCCTTTCCCCCAGCAGAGTCTGGTTCAAAGTTCGCATGGAACCCAAGGGGCACCCGAAAGCTGCTTGAAGCGTGAAAACTTGTCTGCCAGCAACCATAAGAAACACCATCCAACAACAGTCTACAATGAACCTCTGCCCCGGTTATCTTTTCGGAAGGGCGGTCAATTCATTCATGATACCTCGTTCGTACAAATGATTGTGTAAGGTGGCTTTTCGAAGATCGACGAATCGAAGACACATGGCGTAGTAGAAGCCTTGTCCAGAATATTCCCACTACAAATCTACTCAAAGCTGCCCCGATTCTTTTGATTTGGAGCCTCCCTGGAGGTTCATGAGTAGCTATAAGATATAAGTAAGGTTGTAGGTACCCAGTCAACCTACTTATAACCCTACTTCAAAGAACCCACTGCGTCAAGCTTCGCACACCGTGTCGCGGATCCAGCTTTCGGTGTCAAGGAAGGAGCAATTGCCTGCAGCTGCAAAACTTTTTACCGGGGAGTTTCAAAAAGTGCCCCTTTTGGGGGGGACCGTGGATAAGGAGTCTCAATACAGAAAATGGCGACTGACTATATGGGGACCTCATAGACGCCACATGTCATGTTGGTGAGGTAGGATCGTCTGTGCCCATCTTCTCTTCCATGCCACCACGCATCTGAAAAAGGAACTCCAAACTGTGATCCATGAAGCATACAGTAATTACGCCTTTTCTGAAGTCCCCAGCAGATCAATCCCCCTGCGACATATGATCCGGCGACTCATCGGATGCGCGCACCTGCTGCGCCGCTCAACGCGAACTTCATCATGGCGTTGTCCTCTTGCCACCTAAGCCGAACCGCGTGATGCTGAGGACTACCAACCTAAGCCGAGGTGTACTGGGGCCTAGTCTAAAGACACCGTAAACCCTAAACCCTAAACCCTAAACCCTAAACCCCTAAACCCT